>JAJLZY010000037.1:0-75246 GCA_030564885.1 Metschnikowia kofuensis (nom. inval.)
GGCATTTAGATCCTCGAACCGATGTTCGCGCGTCATGAATCGGTACATATGATCCGAAATTGAAGTGATGAAGTGCCTTGAATTCCTTGTGCTTCTTCCATTCTAACGTATGAAGCCTTTTCCAAAACTTCTCCCACCGCCGCTTGGAGTTCGCTTCTGGACAGAGCTCTAAGAACCGTCTAGGCATAATTGGAGGAAGAGCCTCCTGTTTCTTTTTGCTCAACGATCGGAAGTTGTCTGGATGACACACTTTCTCTTCGTCTGGCGTGAGAGAAAACCCATCATTCCCTCGCGCCAGAGCTTCGTAGATGCTGAGAAACTTTCCATCGGAAGCAAAAGGAGATTAAATCATATCAATCTATCAAACCTGAATGCCCTAGACGTCACTTCAGCCGGTCTAGTATAGTGGTAAGTACAGCTCGTTGTGGCCGAGCAGACCCAAGTTCGATTCCTGGGACCGGCACGTCTTTTTTTTCGGTTAGTTGAAAATTATTCGTTGAATTTTATTTACATACACTAGAACTGCTGTACATTGTTGTCTGCGTCGGTCACTTTACACTTCTTTATGGTGATGAGCACCAATGCATTGTCGTCGCTTGTCACATAGTTTTCGGCCTGGACGTCATCCTTAAAGCCGCCATTCAAGAGCAAGGACTTGTATAGAGTGTATGATTTGTCTGCCTTGTCAATTATCGAGGCCTCACCATCGAGCATTACTGACACGCTGTTTGTTTCAGACTTGTTGATGTTCGTCAAAAGCTCGTAGAGAGAGTTCCGTCTTCCAGTTTCCGACTGCTTGGAGGTGATCCAGTCGTGTACCAACAAGGATACACGTGGGTTGCTGGTCATATTTTTGTATTTCGTCGTATTGATTGGCGTCGAGATAATGATATAGTGACTATTACCTTGAGAGTAATACGTGTAATTCATGAGCGAGACGTGGGGAGCATTGTCAAGGCACGTAGCAAGATGTACAAAATGCTTAGTCTTCAAAAGATTGACTACAGAATCGGGCAATTCGCTAGACATATTGTGAAGATAAGGGTTCTGTCAGGGTAATCAAATGCGAATCTTCCTTTTATTCGCTCTGATCGAGATGTGATCGAAAACGACTCTGGTTGTCTTACTAAATCTTGCTTGAATTACTAAGTCGCGCCTTCGTGTCACGTGGTGCACAGAGTGGAAGCAAGCTTCAGCGCGTCATTCAACTGAACTGCTGCAAATCAATGAACTGCTCCTATAATAAATCTGACTTTTCGGTAATTGCGGTAGGCGCAGGGCGAGTGATTTCGAATGACAAACAAAGTGGACACAGACTGCTAATATTGACAAGAGCATCGAGGCTTGTTGGTGATTGGCCGACAGTTTGCGTGTCACGTGACTGGCCCGCGCTGACCCCGCGCTGGCTTGTTGGCTCGGCATCGATAAGCCGATAAGATAACCGCAAGCCTTCGCCTACCTCTCTATTTCTCCCATCATGAAGACAATTACACTAGCTTTACTTGCAATTGCCCATGCGGCAAGCTTGCAGAAAACATCGACGTCTGAAAAACTCAGCGGGATACTTCCAGCGAAAATCTGGCCTGACTCCGCGAAATTAAAAGCTGTACAAGACGTGTTCAGCACCGCCATTGGCTCGCAGCTGTGTCCCATAGATTTGCCTTTGACTTGCACGAATTCTACGCCGATTCATAACTCGTGCTGCTTCGAGAGTCCAGGCGGGATCATGCTCCAAACTCAATTTTGGGATTATTACCCGGCCATTGGTGGGAACGAGTCCTTTACATTACATGGACTCTGGCCGGATAACTGCGATGGTTCGTATGAGCAATTCTGCGACGGGAAATTGAATATCGAGCGTGGGGACATCAAAAGAATTCTTACGGATGAATACAAAGACGAGGTGTTGTACTCAAAAATAGAAGAGTCGTGGAAAAACTTCAATGGCGACGACGAGCTGTTATGGGTGCATGAGTTTAATAAGCATGCCACGTGTATCAAGACAATTAGACCCGAATGCTACGGAGACACATTCACCAGGGACAGAAATGTGTATGACTTCTTGCTGATTGCTGTGAATCTATATGAGAAATACCCCACTTTCAAATTTTTGGCGGACAAGGGCATAGTTCCATCCCTCACCAAAACATACACTTATGATGAAATTTCGGACGCACTCAGCTCGAAATTCGGTGGCCACGATGTATACTTCAAGTGCAACAGGTACCAGGCGCTTCAGGAAGTCTGGTATTTCCACTATTTGCAAGGTCCATTGACCAATGAGAATTTCGTGCAAATTCCGTCGATGATGCACTCAAACTGCCCAAGAAATGGTATCAAATTCATTCCCAAGGGTGATTTCAGGCCTCCTCCAGGACAGCCACCTAAAAATCCAAATGGCAAAGCTGGAACAATCAAGCTTTCGGGTCACTCTGGGTGTCTTATCAGCAATGGTCAATGGTACACCCAGGGCACATGTGCCAAGTTTCAAGCCACGGAGCTGCAATTTGGGGGACTCAATCTCGTGAGCTCAAAAGGTGTTTGCGGGGTCACGGAAGCCGGCATTTTAAACTGTAACAATCACAACGAGAAGTCTAGATTTCAGTTCCAGGTGGACAAATCCTCGGGCGTGGTTAGCTACGGTGGAAAGTCCGAATGGTGCCTTCACGAAGCTGGAAAACACGGCAGTGGAAGATTTGCGCAAACACCAATCAAGCTAGCAGAAGATGGTTGTGAAAGCTTTCAAATCAAGCTCGCACAGTAGTACCTCGAAAATTCACCTAGTGGTGAAAATGTATACCTCAAAAAGTCTCACTTCACACCCCGTTGAGCAGGCAGATACGCAAGATGTTTGTCTATCGAAACACATGCAATGACGGCAAAAATATACTAGAACTATAAGAAAAATCGAATTTATTTCACAAAGTAGACAAGCAGAACTTTTTTTTTCTTTTTTTTTTAAAGAAACATCATATTATCACGTATCTCTCTTAAGTCTCCTTGAGTGACTACGATATCAAATGTAATCGAGCACTAGTATACAACATAAGAATGAGTTGGAGTAGATAAAATGATAAGACAGCTTGTGACCTATGAACGAGCGAAATTTTTTGAAAATTAAACGTTACAAGCATGACGGAGGCAACAATTTGCTAGATTCGTAAAAACAAAAATCAATTATTTTTTGCAAGTTCATTATTTAATTTATGTAGTTCGCTGCCAGCACCTGACCTTTAAGGCACTGTTCGACAGGCAAGTAATAATGAGCATGAAAAATTCAAGCTTCGAGATTTATTCACCGTTGCACTTCAGAAATATTGGCCGGCCTTGAGAAATTCAATACTTTTATTTATTTTGAGAAAAGTTTTGTCAGCCTAATCATGTGGCTATCTTTATGTGATTTCCTGAATTTCTCCAGGCTCCAACTGCGTTCGGGCCGCGAGTGCGAAGCGTTACGAAGCTGTCATATCAAACAAGGAGACTCAAATTCGCATAACCCTTTACTTTGACTCTACCGTTATGTCCCATGCCGAAGATTTCAAGGACGATTTTGGTCCTGTACGAATCGCTACAAAAGAAGATATAGAAAAAGAGCGCTTGCTGCGGCAATTACGGTATAATAGAGCGAAATACGATGGTCTAACTCTGGCCCTGAATTCGGTCGAATCACCTTCTAAACCTGCAAGCACATCACAAACCGAGAATCTCTCGACAGAT
Organism: Metschnikowia kofuensis (nom. inval.); assembly: GCA_030564885.1. Classification (NCBI taxonomy): domain Eukaryota; kingdom Fungi; phylum Ascomycota; class Pichiomycetes; order Serinales; family Metschnikowiaceae; genus Metschnikowia; species Metschnikowia kofuensis (nom. inval.). The sequence goes on from JAJLZY010000037.1 coordinate 3,718, forward strand.
TCCGTAACGAAAAAAAGTTTGACTCCTCGATCACAGAAAAGAGTACTCATGTTGTCTGGTCAGGATGAATTGATTCAGTATTTGAAGGAGGAAAAGCGAAAGAAACCAAAGAACGAAAAAACACTATACCTTTCGGGTCAGGAGGAATTACTCCAGTATCTAGAGGAAGAAAAGAAGACCCGAGGAACAAATGTGGGAAATTCGCCTTTAACAGTGGGAAAGAGCTTTAACAATGAAGGGCCCGAGACATCACAAAGTCCGAAACAACAAAATCTGCAATATAAAAAGCTGACACCGCAAAAGCTGGTGGCTAAAAAGCTGAGCGAATTGTGCTTGGCTGACCAGGAGGAGTTGATCCGGTATCTTGAGGAAGAGAAGCACAAAAAGGCTGTTGAACATGAAACCAAAAGCAGAAGCAGAATCCAGACCAAGAAGCCCCCTTTGATGTTTGTACCCGTGGAGGAAGCTGAACGACTGAAAATTTTAGCCGCTTTAAAGGCAAAAAAATTGAAGAGATCAGAGAGTGAAAAGCTGTCAAAAGAGAAGGTTGCTACAAATGCATTTGCAGTAAGAGAAGTGTCTCAACTGCCACAGCTGGAATACGAAAGTGCCCCCGAGGATCTCATGCCAATTGACGCTGGTTTGCGCAATGAAGTTCATGCTCTGGAAGGAACTGTTCAGGATTTTTCAGACGTAAGCGAGATCCGGGAGACTCCGACTGAACCTCATGATTTTCTCGATGATGAGGGCGAAAACGCTGCGGCAGAAACGAAGGTAAACGCCAGGAAAACGCATACAAAAGGTTCCAGTAAGACAGATCACAACTCGCCAGCTGAGTTCACAAGATTGGATAAAAAGCGCATCACTGCAAAAGATGAGACTGATCTTCTTGAGGGACATATTTCAGATACTGACGAGGGATCCAACGGCACTGATCAAAAATATTCATCCAAAGACGTGGACACTATGCGGAAGCTCATCTTGAGTCAAGTGAATGGGAACGTACCTTTAAAGATTGAAAATACATCTCTTTTTCCTTCTTACAAGGAAATCCACTCAATCATCAGCCACACAATTCACGATTCGGAGAGTCACAGCGTGCTCTTGAGTGGACCTGCTGGCTCGGGTAAATCAGAAATTGTGCAACAAGCTTTGGAGAACTTGCGAGAGCTGAGTGCAGATAAATTCATCACTATCGAGCTCAGTGGAACACTTCACTTCACCGAACAACATGCGATTCGTGAGATTGCAAGACAGCTCGATGTCAAGCTTCAAGACTTCGAGCAAAACTTGGAAGAAGATGCGTATGAACAGAGAGCCATCAGTGACACTTTCCACAATATTCTTGCAACGCTTTCGAAACTTGATGATCCGACAGAGTCGACCAGCGAGAAGGAGCTGCTGGTGCGAGTCGTGTTTGTTATTGACGAGATCGAAAAATTCACGGAAAACCCAAAACAGACTTTGCTATACAATCTTTTCGAGCTCGCCCAAATCTCGAAAGTCCCTATTTGTATTCTTGGCATCACGCGAAATGTCACCATTCGTGATCTCTTTGAAAAAAGAGTTAAAAGTCGTTTCAGCCAGCGTATGGTTCAGACGAAAAAAGCAGACACAATGGAGGAATTTTGGCAGGACGCAAAAGCTACGCTTTCTGTTGCAAAAGAAAATTTCGATATCTTTGATAATCAGGACTACGCAAGGGAGTGGAACGATCATTTGGACCAATTGTTCCAGAGCCACCTGGGATTGAAATTTATCATGTACACCACATTTTTCTCGACGAAAAGCTACCGGCAACTATACAATCAGTGTGCGTTTCCCATAAGCAAAATTGACAACAGGAATCCGCTTCTTCAGCTGAGGCATTTCAGAATGTATCAAAAAAACACTTCGTGTGGAATCGAAGCTGCCATACATGCGTTAGCGCCAGCGGAGCTACTAGTTGTACTTGCAGCCGCGCGGTGGATCGCCAGATCTGATACCCCACAAGTCAACTTTAAATTGGCATACAGGGAATACACCGAGATGATGAAGACCAGCAACATGGAAACAACCACCTTGAGTTCGAAGACATCCTATATCGACAATATGAGCTTGTCTGCAATCAAAGTGGAGAAAAAAATATATTCGGCCAAAGCGCTTCAGAATTGCTGGCGATTTGTGTACAGGATTGGAATATTGTTTGACGTAATATCAAACAATCACGAAGTCAACGCCAACAACAACTCGAATATGTACAGAGAGTCAATGGTGGATGATTCCAAGATGCTTCAACTAGATGTTTCACTAGAGGAGCTCGCTAAGTTGGTCCCGGAGAACCGTCTAGTGAGACGTTTCACAAGATTGTAAAGGCGGTTTCAAAGAGTGCGCGCCTTAGTTTCAGATCTCATGTTTCAGAGTTACATCCAGGATCAGACATCCTTCCACGCATCCAAGCCTTCACGCGGCGGGTCCAGTTTCTGCTTCGAGAGACTTTTAAAACCACGTCTCTTTTTCGGATTTTTTTTCAAGGACAAACCTTGCTTTTTTAATAGATCCCGACTTAATTGAAGTCCGATACAAAGTAAGCGATACTCTTTTCCCCCGATCATGTCGTCAACGGGTGCAAAATCTGAGGTCTTACGACCACTCAAGAGCCTGAGCTTCCTCGCCAATGGCTTCGAAATCAATGAACAGAATTTCGTCGCTGCTTTCTCAATCATGATCATACAATTAAGACTATCCGCGGAAAGACAAAAGAAAAAACATATTATCCCGCAACTCAACAAATGTCACGCATATACTTTCAAAGTCAATCAAGCCATCACAGCGATGCAGGATTTGAGCCTCAGAATTGATCTGAACATAATCGAAAATGTGGTGTCATTCTCGTTTGGCCCAGATTTGGCACTAAGCTTGCTCAAAAAGTTTTTCATCGGTCACCTCCTACATGACCCGGCATCTCGGACGGAGACCACTCTTCAAGCACATTCTCTTGTCCAGATCTCTCCAAAAGGAGTTGCTATAGTTTATAATTACTGTAAGAGTGTGGGTATGAAGCGTTCGGAGATGCCCGATGTGGTCAAGTCTAGTTTCAATACCATGAAACTCTTCCAATTTGATCGCTCCAGCGACACGAGAAGGGCTTTGTACTCTAAGTACTTGAACCACATTCTAATCTCCGAGATGTTGGGCCCACAACCCAATGTTTGGTCTCCAGATGCAAAACCTCGAGTGGCTCAAAATATTTTTGAGAAAGACGAGCCGGAGTATTTGTTAGGCACTGATCACATTGCTTTTAGCGGATCAAAAGCAAAGCCGCTGAATGAAGTGGCGCAAAAAGAAGGCGCAAGCAGCCTGTTTCATCATCGGTATTTCTCTAACCCTGAGTCGGACTCCCACATACAATACTACGAGTCTGCGTCGGGAATCCGTCTATTTAGAGACAAAGTCTTTCAAGCTGAGCAAAAAGATATTTATGTGGAGTATTGTTTTTCTGGGAAAGCTTTCGTGCAATGGCTTTGCGACTGTACCACTCTTTACTGCGCAAGCGAAGCCATTGAATTCGGACAGTTAATGCTTCAGTATGGACTAATCGTCCCGGTGACGAAGTCTAAGGATGGCAATGTATTTCTCGACCACAGAAAAGCGTTTTATACCTGGAATGAGCTCGAAGATCATCTCTGTCGATGGTCCCCTTCAGTAAAGACCTTGAAGGACTTGAGAAAGGGTGTTCCTTGCAAGCTTGCGGCAACGAACCCCCAGTCCAAAGAATACCTGAGGGCAATATTCAAGAAGTTGCTCGCAGACCCGGGAATAAGACATCTATTCAAGACACATTTGGAGAAAGAGAGGTGCTCCGAAAACATCAACGCGTTTCTTCAATTGAAAGAATTTCAAACTGTGAAGCGCCAGCTATCGTCGCTTGTGAAGCACTACACCAGAACTAAAGATGCTCCAAAGAAAGAGAGAATACTAATAGCGGCAGAAAAAATGGCAAGTAAGAGCCTCGCAATGGCGTCTTATCTATGCTCTCGCTACTTCAGTGTCGACTCCACGTGCAATCTAAACGTTGATTTCGTGTTGCAACAAGAGATTGACCGCGTCATATCTCTAATCAAGGGTGACTCACTCGAAGATGCTCCTCTTACCGACACCGACTTTTCAGCTTATTTGAAAACCCCAGTGATGCATGAAGACGCGTCATTTGACTTAAATCACAATGCAAGCGACATTAGAGCTGTGGTCGAGGTATCAAGTTTAACTTCTTCGGAGCTAGGGGAGCTAGCAAATGAAGATAAAAAATTGTCAGATACCATGCGAACGTTAGACAAGATCGATCGGGTGTTTCGCAAAATCGCCTACTCGGTCTACAGGATGATGGAAGTTGACTCGTATCCTAAGTTCATTCAGAGCGAGGAATACATGCTAGCGGTAGAAACATTGACACATAGGTCGTAACATGACTATAAATACAGAATTAGAAAAGGTTCACGAAGAGAAGATTATGCCACTGGGTCCAAAGTAGTTCCTTTTTTGATGGTGGCCCAACCAATCAAACGCCAATGCTTTTCGATTCTTCTAGACAATGCAATCTTCTCGTTCACCTCTGTACATGCTGGGGATGTCAATTGCAAACGTGCCATATCGGCCTTGACAGCGATGACACGTGCACCAGTGGCGGTAGAGCCAATGTTGACCATCAACACTTCTCCACTCTCCAAGTTGCGAACCTTCGCACCTTGCTTAGCTCCCTCAGTTTTGACACCTAACAATCTTCTCAAGAGGAAGAAATTTATCTCGATGTCAGTGTAAATAGATGGCAAGTTACCCTTGGATCCAACGACTTGACCAACCAATCTGTCAGCTCTACACAAGGTGGGGTCGACCTTTGTACCGACACCAATCAAACCACCTGGGACGGCGAATTTCAAATCGTTGTGCTCGGCGAAAAGAGAGACGATGTTGGAGAAAATTGGCTTACATTGAATTTTGCCGCTGTCATCTTTCGTGACGATACCAGGCCTTATCTCGATCTCGTCACCAATCTTGAAAACACCGTTCAAAATAGAGCCACCAGCGACACCACCCTTCAAGTCATCGATCTCTGCACCTGGCTTGTTGACATCGAACGATCTGATCACGATCAAACGGGGCGATGCAGTGAAGTCTCTTGGTGGCACGGGGATGTAGTCACAGATGATCTGATTTACGGCGTCAATGTTGTACTTCAATTGCGCGGAAATTGGAACAATAGGCGCTCCATCAGCGATCGTGCCTCTGATGAAACTCAAGATAGACTTCTGGTGCTCAGAGGCAGACTCCTCTCTCATCAAATCGACCTTGTTCTGCAAGATTATAACGTGCTTTAATTTCATGATCTCAATGGCGGCCAAGTGCTCAGATGTTTGTGGTTGTGGACAGGACTCGTTACCGGCAACCAACAAGAGAGCGGCGTCCATGACAGCAGCTCCCGACAACATAGTACTCATCAAAATATCGTGACCGGGACAGTCAACGAATGACACGTGACGGACCAACGAGTAGCGGCCATTGCAGCCGGGTTGCTGGCATTTAGGGTGAATTTCCTTGTCGGACTTGAAAGAGCGATAGCATCCAGGAGCTGCGCAAGACTTGTCGTCACACTTATAGATTTTGGCATTGGCATAACCCAATTTGATGGTGATATTTCTCTCTAACTCATCCTTGAAACGAACAGTTTGCACACCGGAGATAGCTCTAACGACAGTAGATTTACCGTGGGCGACGTGACCGATAGTTCCGATATTGATGGTGGCCTGCCTGTTGATAATTTCGTGGGAAAGCGGCGTTAATTGAGAAAAGTCTGGATTTTCTGGTTGCTCAGGAAGTCCACCACCCTCCTCAAACTCTCTGAGAGCTTCCTCTTCGTCGTACTCGTCTTCAAGCCCAGCAAAGGCAACAGACTTCTTCTCCTTTGGGGCCTCCTCATGCTCTTGTTCCTCTGCGCCTGACTCGACTTCGTGCTCGTATATTTCGCTCTCCTCTTCAGGAATGGAAGAGCCAATGACGATATCCGGGACTGCGTTTTCAATGTCGTCGTAAGACATATTTTGATGTGTAGATGAAGTGTTGACGAGATGTCTGGGGATCTGTAGGCGTCTGAAATTTTCTCTCATTTTTTCGTTCGATTCAAGGTCGTGCGGAACCCGGGATCTCAGTGCGAGTTGCAGACCGGAAACCTGGGAGCTGATCGCCTGTTCACGCGAAATGTGTATGTGTTAGTGGGGTGGCTAGCGCGTGCAGTAAAAATGAGGTAAAATGGCAGCACAAACACTCCCAAATGTCGAGGCATAGAAAAAAAGACTGAATCATTACCTCGGTTCTCAAATGTCACTAGGATTTGGAAGGTTTAAAGTTTGTCATGGGTTTGCGAGTCTCGATATAACCAATGGGGTGTATCACGTGACTGGAGAGGCGTCTCTTAAAGCACCGCCGGGCTTTAATGGGTATATAGAGTTTCATGAGTTGACTCCTTGTTGCCACACCTTCTTGATTAGGAGCAGTCATTATTCTTGACATGAAGGTACATGTGAATTTCAGGTAAGAGATCACTAAGTTGAAGTTTGGTTCAATTCAAGAATTTTCCCCTTGAGGTGCTCCGTTGAGATCAACTGCTCAGTCTCGCTCGAACTTGCCGCGTAAGGTATCACGTCTACCATTCGAGAACTTGTTCACTCGGCTCGTTTAGATGTTTGCAGTCATTCAAATCTGATCTTCGCATTAAAAAATGAGAGGCTGCGCAAAGGAGCCGAGAATATCAAATGTAGCATAGAAACGCGCCATGGAATGTGCTCATATGTATGTATGTAGACACCTTTTGAAGATTACTGATCACGATCATTAGCTCCTTTTCGACAAAATTTATGAACAAGAGGTCTCATTGAAGACACAATTTTCCATCTTTATTCTGCGAGATCGCAAGTCAGGGTGTTGGTCCAAATTACCCCACACTAAGCAATTGCAAAAGTCAAGCACCTTGAAGGTTCCCGCTCAATCGAAGAAAAAAAAAAATTATTCCCTCATCAGTTTTGCGACTTTATTTACTTAGGCAGTCAAGTCTCATCACCGGGAGCGACTAAACCGACCCGCAACTCTTCATCATGAAATCGGCCAATACCGGACGATGGTCGCTCATGTATACACCTCCAAACTTCGAGTGGAGGAGCCCATATCCGATAACCTGGAGCGAATACGGCCTACTTGGCTTCACACAAGTTTTCTCGGAAAGCTTCTTTGTGAACTTAGGGGCAAACACGTAGTCGATTCGCTTTGCGTCTTTCAAGTATTTACCAGAAAACCCCGTCACGGAGTAGTCCGGGTGGCCATACCGATTGAAGTCAGGCACGAGCTCGTGCACATCCACGAACAGCTTCAACATTTCTGTGTGACTGGCGTCACCTGGCTGCGAATTGAGGTCGCCCATGATGAACAGAGGCCACTGGTTAAGCTTGCTGAATTTATCTGCAAGAAGGATGGCCGATTGCTTGCGTGCCACTTTGCCCACATGGTCAAAGTGCGTGTTGACGACATTTAAGTACTGGCCGGAGATTTTGTGCTGCAACGTGGCGTACGTGGCGATCCGCGGATACTTGGCGTCCCAGCCAACAACAGCCAGCTTCACAAAGCCGTCATTGAGCCAGAATGTGTCATTGAAAACCACCGCCCATTCTGCAGGTCTTAGAATTATAGGCACGTGCTCACCGGCATCTTTTCCATTCATTCTACCCCCGCCCACGTAAACCCACTCTGGATTTTCAGGGGCAGAGAAGAAGTTGAGGTCATGCATGATATCGTCGAGCTGAAACTTCAAAGGCTCCTGGAGGAAAATAACGGTATTCGCCACCGCGTTGAGCTTGATGCTATTGATGATGAGTCGTTTACGAGTATCCCACGGCGCCTCCCCAAGCTCAGGATCCTCGTATAGCCCGTTTTTCACATTGTGCGAATAGAAACGAAATCCCAATGAGTCTCGAATATTTTCTTTCGAGGGACTAGGGATCTTCGGATACTGTTTTTCGGGCAATGTGGCTATGCTCTTCCCCGCCAGCGTTATACCAAACTCACTTTCGTGTTTTGTCGGGTTATCGATTCCAGACTCCCCGGAAACCGCAGATTTTGGGCCAGAGGCTTGTAGATCCCCAAACGCCCGGGATTTGTCCGAGGATGTTTGAAAAGCTGCCTGAGAAGATGCTTGGGAGGCTGACTGAGAAGCTCTATGAGGGGCTGCCCGAGAAACCGTCCGAGTAGCCGGCTGGCTAGCTACCAGGCCAAATTTCGAAAGACCCGTGGTTATTTGGCCAGCCTTTTTCGTATTTTCGTTTTCAGCTCCTTTCAATCTAGCCGCCGCGTCCATGTCGGGATCTTTATCTGCCACCAACGGCCTATCATCTAGCGGGTCCACAAGCTGGGAGCTACCCAAATACTCCGCCACTCTGTCTTTCATGCTGGCCGCGCTTCCGCTCACACTCAGTTGCGTTTTCTCTAGAAACTCAGTGAAACCTGAGGACTCAGCATATTTGTTCATTTGGTCCACCACCTGGGTATTTCTCCATCCTGAGATCACAACGGATCCAGTAATGAGAAGTAGAACGAGCACTAATATAGCAAGGCGTCTTTTCGCCAAGACAAACGAACTCATGAGATGCAAGATCAGAGAATGGGAGATTAGATTTCAAGTCGGGAAATATAGTAATTCCTCTTGTATGCAAATATTTTCAGAAGCGCTCACAAACTTGCTGAATGTGGGGTGGCTGTGGCGGGTAAAAGGGACTGTTAATCGAAATTATTGTACTGACTCCTTAAGACCCGCAGTGTATAGGCTTAGAAGGACGCGCGTAAGCCCAGCGCCTGTTGAAGTGGTTATTAAAATAAGCCTTGGGGAAGGAATGAAGAGAATGGTCTTTGCAGGGCTTCGTGAATTGTTTTTTCTTAATGTTTTTGAACAAACTTGTTATTATCTGTTTTCCAAAAATTTGTTTTTAATTTTAGTTGTACCACGCTTAAAAGAATCGACCCTCGCTGAGTAGCCAAATTGCAGGCCGGGGAAAGGCTTAACCTGAAATTGTACCTGTGCTTTCTCTTTAACTAAATTCTTATGTGAGGCATTGTGTGGGTTCATGCAAGATGCGAAAAAAAATTCTCCATCCCATAACAAAAAGAACTCGGCGCTAGTCAGCTTGTCCTATTAAGGTCGGGAAAATACAAGTCAAGATGGTTCTCGTACATCCTCATCTTGCCAGGCAGGCGCGAAAAACGGGGTTCATAATTCAAGAGACTGATTTTTCGAACATCTCGCTGTGACCTTTGTATTCTTAAATAGCTGCGGAAACTTAATTGAAAATCTCCTGACTTCGTGTTTATATAGAGTGGCTGAGTCATAAGCATTCATCTGATTCTATGTAGGCATTTGCAACCGTCCCTTTTATCAGGCTAGAACGAGAGCCCGATTTCAGATCTTCACGAATGCCCCTTTCTCATAGCCAAATCATGAAAGAAAAAATTGAAAAAACGTTTTGCTCAATTGTTTTCGGCTATGGTTGTCCTGATGATATGACAAGAACCTTTAGCAATTGTCTCTGTTCACAATCCTCATCTATATACATGTACTATTCCTCTGGCCACCACTCGGGTAAATGTGCTTTCAAGCCGACCAGCACAGAACCCACTTGAAATTCAAATAGCTCATCTTTGTTAACTTCATCGACAGCCACTAGCATGAACCCATGACTACCATTGATAGAAACTAATTTGGCTAGCTTCCCTCTTCTAGTCACATTACTGGCCAGCCCAAAAGGAGACGCAAAAGGCAGCTGGCCAGCATCCGGCCCTGTATGAGATTCTTCAAATACGTCGTTCGTCTTTGGCCTCGAAATTTCGATCGTGCTGAGGTCTACTCCGTCGAGTAGGTCGGTCACATTTCGATCAAACTCAACAGGAACGATCCTCTTTCGAATGACCCCGCCATTGAACGTACGAATCGTGAGCTCCTGGCCCACGTAACAACCTTTTTCAAGCGAGAGTCCGTTGACATAGTCGAGGTTCGCTTCGAACGGTAAGAGCGTTTGCTTGGAGGTTGCATCGGAAGTCTCGAACAAACCATTCACGAAACGCCTCTGTGTAATTAATTCCTCTGAAACATGCTGAGCACCGAATTTCTCGACAAAGGCGGAAGAGAGAAGCAGTGCTGGTCTTTCCACAGGAGTGTTGGTCAAAACTTTTATACCAAAATTGGGCACTCTGTTGTCTATGGCAAAGCCAACTACATGATCTGCGTACGAATCCAGGACAAACCCCGCACTCTTCATGAAGCTGTTTGAACTTGAAATCGCACTTTCCGGATCAGCAGTGAAGAAATACTTCTGCTGGATTTTTTCAAGCCACTCCTCAAATTCAGGCGTATCGTTATAATAGTAGTACGCATAGATCTCTGGTGCCTTGTCTATTTTCACCTTTGCACTGAGCTTATGGATCTTAAGCAAGGATAGTAGCAGTTTTTCGTATACGGGGCTGACTTCAAGAAGATAATTGGGCCCCTCGTTCAAGAGGTTCTGCGTTTCTGAGGTGTTTGTATGAAACGGTATGGGGTAGTTGAAACATTCGTTGATCACTCTGCCCTTGGAGTTGAGAAACATGGAAAAGATTCCTGTACGGGTCACAAAGATGTTCTGGTCTGGATCATAGATATCCTCGTGCATGACCCCCCAGTTTTTCAGTAGATCAACCTTGTTATTCAAGCCAAGATGCCTGTTTTCGTTGGCCGAGATTGTGTGTTGCTTTTTTTTCACGACATTGGGAATGAGGCGCGTGGTGATTAGGCCGTTTAGGAAATTCGCCGAGTCTGGACCTCGAATACGTAGAAAACTTTTGGAAATCCGAGCTATGCCCCCCATTTTGATCATCATTTTCCATTGCTTAGGTGATCGATTTTGCTAATGTACATTGTAGTGCGGCCCTGCGATTGAGTAGTGCAGGTAGCTGAGACGGACTCAAGGCTAATACGAATGACCAACTAATTTATGAATAGTTCTTACATTCTGACTGCAAATAGCCTCCCGGCGGTTATTTTACAAAAAATACTTCAGGTTCGCGAGCAGGGCTTGTCATGATCCGTGAACACAGATTTATGAGGGCTGGCTGAATGCGAAAGCTCATCCGTAAGACTTTCCTGAAGTCTCATCACTCAAATTAACACTATTGCGACATCTGAGGTCCAGCTAGACCGATCTTTTCGTATGGATAAAATCGCCGCTACTCGGATTTCCTGAGTCAGTCAAGCTAGCGCTCGATCCAGCTGGGCCGGTAATTAGACGCTCCCTGATTTTCTCACTCAACGACAACCGCTCTCTCAATTCACTGGCGTGGCTGTGTTTCTTATGCATTCCGTGTAAGTTCAACAGAGACAGGTGTTTGGAATTGCAATTTGATGTGAGATTGGAGCCGAAGTGCAGGCGACTATTCATGGACAGTTCTGCATGTGAAATTTGGTCGCCTCGTATTGTGACCTGACCCATGTCGAAATATCCGTACCCACCCAAATACTTGTAGTCTTCATCCAGCAGATCGTCTCGAGATTTGGGTTGATCAACTTCAATGCTGGGAGTTCCAACTGTGATCTCAATTGGATGTCTTGTCAGATATGACGATACATTGATATTGCTTAACTCTCGCTGGATACGAATATTTTTCAACTCTTGCCTCCGGTTTATTGAGTCAGTCAGTTCCATAACAAGGTCGGCCTCGCTGCTTATCATACGCTTGATCTCCGTCATAAAAGACTTGAACGTGTCCAAGAATCGTTCAGTTTGCCGATACTTCGAAGATATAGTCACAGCGACTTCGTCTTTGTGGATGATATAACCAATCCCAAAGCCTTGATCAATTGCTGGCGGGATGCCAAAAAGCCGCAAAGCCGGGTTTCCGCAATTCAGAATCAAAAGCTCCGCGTTGGTCAACTTCTCAAACAGATCGCCAGAAAAGAAAGGTATATTATCAGGGAGCAATTGACCAAAACTTGGGATAGGCGGAATGGCGGCATCCTTGTTGATCGCGTTCAAGTTTGCTATGGCGTTTGGCCTGGTGACCACTTGATAAAGTGCATTGAGATGCCGTTCAAAGCCCTTCCCCGCCATAGCATCACGGTATTGAGCAGTGTGGATTTCGCAGCAGGTTTTGAAGGCGTCCCATTTCTTGGCGTTGTCCTCTGAGGTGATGTACAACTTTACGAGGTTAGCGATCGCGTCATTTTGCACAGCAATAAGCTCTGTGCGAGCATCCCTGAATTTTCTGGTGGTGATAGGCTCAAGAGTGTTGGCGAGCTTCCCGTATAAAGCGTAGTAGGCAATTTGAAAGCCAACTTGCAAGTAGGAGTCAGGCAGAAGGCGCAACTTGGAAAGCATCACGGTATCGAGCTTCATACTGAGAGTTTTGTATTCATGTTGGTTGAGCAAGTCAGCCAAACGGGTCTCCGACAAGTGGATCAAAGTTGAGAGCTCTGGTGTTTGGTGGAAGGTCACAACTTGAGCCCTGGGCTTGTGAGGATTTGCAAGTTGCGACGCAAACCGAATGTTTTTATCAAAAAGCGTGCTTTCAGCGCCATTGATGTTTCGTGCAAGTTTCAAGATCAGATCCGTGTAGATATCGCTGATGAATCTGAGAATGGCAGTGCTGTCCATTGATGTCGACTCCCAAACTATACCGGCCACGGCATTTGCCGTCACCACGAGCTGCAACTTATCATACCACCTCAGAGCACATGAGCCCACTTGAATGTTTGTGCCCTCGGCCAATATAGACGTTCCATGAGAGATCGCTTTTGTTTTCTCTTGCTCCGTCACAGGCGAGATCGTTGTGTCAAGAACTGCAACAAAGAGGGCGTCGTCGATGCTTTTCAACGCCTCTGGGCTTGATTTCTGAAGCTCGTGCCGTGCATTTCCCCATATTCCAAACGTTTGAGTGGTGATTGCGCCGATCCCATTCCTCACCGACGATACCCGGTCCACAGCAGACGCATCGTGAATAATCGCCTGCACAATTGACGAGAGCTCGGTATCATTAAACCAGAGTTCGTGTCTACTGTTCCCAATCTTGTTACCCTCAGACTTCTCGACATTGCATGAAGCCTTCAGCTCTTCGCACCTAGTCAAGACCTCTAATGTATAGAATTGATTGTTGCAAATAAATACCACGTGACGCGACTCATTGATATCCTGGTACTTCTTGATCGTCACCAGATGGTAAGGTGCAGGGACCCGTGTGGTTCCAAATAGATTTTTGTAGCAGTTCATAGTCATTGGGTTCCCTGCTTTTGGCGTCACATCGGGCTTCAAGTTTCCATTCCGCATGGTCACTATAAATTTGAGGGAAGAATTGACCAAAGAAGCCATTCGTTGGGCCTGATTCGGAGGACTTATGGTCATTGCATACGGGTCCTCTTCGAGAACAAGGTATGGGTTCCGAGGAAGGATATCTCCCCGGAGGTCGCCGTAAATTCCCGGATAGCTCGCCCCATTCACTGCATTCAAATAACATGACACATCTGAATTTTCAGCGGCCGCTTCAAGGTGAGCCTGAATTCTCAAAATGCGCTCGCTGTTCATGAAAGCCGCCGATTCCTGAAGCAACTCGTCATACTCCTCAGTGGAGAGAAGCGGCTTCAAAGCTACCGAAACTTGATGAAGCGTTGCCTCGAGAGAAGGCACCGGGAGTTTCGGCACTTCTGTCTCGTCTTCGAAAAAATTGTCCATTACAATAAGCGGAGGTATGGACTTTGTACGAAGGTGTTATGAAATATTCTTGATATATCAGACAAGCGATCCGGATTTCGATCGCGTGATAACCACTCGAGCTCTGAAAGTTATTCTTGATCCAAATCAGAAAAAGACCTCAAGAGAATCGTGACGGAATGGAGTTGGCTATGATATTGAAGAATTCCGTGTTTGGTGAAACTGCGGGCAAAGAAAGACCAATTTTTTTTTCGAAATTAGTACAGTCCGGCTTAATGTTCTTCCGGTAGTTTGAGATTGATGGAGATTCGCCTTGAAACGGTTTTTTCCACGGGCTTTAATAATGGGAATTGAGCACACGGGCGAACAATCTTTCGGATGCCTCTCAAACTAGGGAGATTTTATTTTCCGAGCTTGATTCGAAGGAGTGATTCGGTTTGATCTCACTCAGAGTTATGACTTTGTTTATTTGATTTTGTAGAACAGCAGGTGTCTTATTTGCACTGTCAAATTCTTAGGTAGGCGGCTTAGTCTCAAATCCAGTGACCTACCCCAGAAAATGAGAGTCCGAGCGGGTGTGGGGGTTACGCTTGTATGCCAGAGAATCTCACCTCGACATTCCCAGAAACATGTTTTTGTTGACTATTTCCACAGTATTAAAAGTCTCACGCAGTCGAAGCAAATTACACAACTCTTCGGGATACTTCACTTAATTTCGAGTTTCTTCGTACAGCCAGTATCGAGAATACTCATCCTCTACAAAAAGACGGTGCTACATTGACGCCCCCGCTAACGCCCCCACTAACGCCCCGTGGAAAAAAGTGGCACCATATTATAAGCGGAATGCATGAATTTGAGCAAACAATAACAAAGTAAGGAATCAAAGACTTCGAAACGTAACGCAAGCACTAGATTTTCTTTGAGAGAAGACGAGGTCTTGCTATCGGATCGAAGAGAAAATCTCTATGGATTTTTACCTTGAACCTTTGCCAGCGTCGATAATCTGGAGCCAGATCTGAAGCGCGGGCAACGCCCCCGGCCCTGCTTCATGGGTAAAGTTGTAAAGTTTAAAGCGCGCGAATAATTGCCTCTGCTCACGTGACTGCGTCAGGTGCAATCATCACGGACGGGACGGGTGACTGGGTGAATTTCTGGCCCGCGGAACAGATGATGCTCTTCTGGTGTGTGTTTGTGTGTAATCTAGTGGGAATGAAAAAGTTTTTTTTTCTTTTCGTAGGCCCGAGCATCTATCCGCAATACCATGAGCTCAGTTTAGCCCCCGTCTCATGGGGGGCTTTAACCCCATCGCATTTCTTTTTTGGTTTCGGCATTTGAAATCCTACTTCGCGGCTGCACCTGTGTACTGTAAGATATGCAAGCACACTAGCCAGCGAAGCGTAGATACATCCGATAGACCCGACGAAACTTGGCATAACGGCGCGTGATTCTCTCTCTTTGAATTCCGAATGAAACGCGTAGTGAAGGAAGAGCCATGTGACACAAATACGGCATCGGCAGCTTCATGGATTGCTTACTCACTACACCGGTTATGAGGCAGACGCTCCCTCTGAGCCAAAAGCCCTTCGCGGAACGTCCGCGAGAAAACTGCATATGCATACTCACTATCGGTGATACCAGTGAGACAACGAGGCAGGTTCACGCTCCGTGCGTGCAGTTCGGAGATATGGGAGAAGAGCTTGTTTGAAAAAGCAAGAGTTTTCGAAATCAAACCTCACGATAGTGCTCAGGCCCATGAATGTTCCCTTAGTCACACGAAGTTGATCATCGAACTCCCATCAAAGAATGAGGTGTTGGACAGAGACTGAGGAAAATTGGAATGTATAGCCCAGAACAAAAACAGTCGTCGCATAACGGTATCCCGCTATACGCATCAGCGCTTATTGGCCGCGCGTGCGCCCAGACGCACGTCGACAATTTTGTAACGAAACAAAATCAAACTTTTACCCAACACCGCAAGGGGGAGATAAGGAGATGAAAAATGCGATATCTATAAATTCTATGTGGATAATTCTATTGTGGGGGAGAAAACTAGGTCGCTACCCAAACTTGTGTCTCGGGATCTGGCCGAATCCATCGGCGAATCCTTTCACAACGTATAGAATGAAGTAAAGTGCAAGTATGATGAGGGTGTAAACAAACGCAGCCAGTTCTTCAATGCCTAAGCAAGGGGGGAAGAGAGATCTGAGGCGGCATGTACGACATCTGGTCGTACCCACGCATGCCTGGCGCGTTCTGATACGCATGGCTTGCTGCTGCTTGTTGTTGCTGCTGCTGCGCGAACTGTTGCTGGTAAAACGCTTGCGTTGGATGCATGGGTTGCTGTGGGTACTGCAACTGTTGCCTGTGCTCCTCGGTGCCTTCGCGTTCTTTCTCTTCATCCATAAACTGCTTGATGCAAAGATATCCGGTTTCGGTTCGGAAGTGACGCGAGAGGGCATCGGAGCGTGCAAATTTCTTGCCGCACCCCCACTTGGTAACGCCGTTGCGTAAGTAGCCCTCACACTTGAAGTTCTTCTGTCCCCCGTGGAGATTCTCGTGGCGTTTGCGGTCATGTGACCGCGCAAACGTCTTTGGGCAGAACAGGCACTTGAATGGCCTATCCGTAGAGTGAGTTTTCATATGCGATTTTAGGTTGTAAGGCTTCTGAAACAACTTCCCACACACATCACACACGTTCTCGCACGCGCTGGGGCTGCTGGAAGCACTACTCTTGCTAACTTTCCGGAGCTTTGCTGAGTTTAAGCTACTGGTAGAAACGGCAGACTCCGGCAGCGACTGGTCGACACTCTGCGCGACATTCTGCGAGGATCTTGAGTCCAAAAGAGCGGCCTTGGTGGCTCTGGGCAAATTACTCATAAGCGCAGTCCCGCTGCGAGGAGGTACATGCTCGAGATTTGCGTTCACTCTGTGACCGGCGTCTGAAGATCGGGTAGTAGTCATACCATTTTGCACGATGTAAGGCCCCATGGAGTATTGACCGGGTGCCAGGTGCATCTGCATATTCGGGCCCTGGGCGGGATATTGGAATTTCAGGTTGTTTGATAGAGGCGAAACCAATTCTTCCTTTTGCTGCACAGGTTGCCTGGTGTAGACTGGCCAGTTCACAGGGGCAGCAGCGGCTTGTGGATACGAGAGATCGGGATTGTAAGGGTAATCCATTCCCGGCATTCGAGCTTGTTGGTACGTTTGAGGGTAGTACACTGGCATGGGATTTTGGTACGGGACCTCAGAGATTTGTGGATACGGGAAGCTCATATCGTAGACGAATGACGATCTATATGTTAATTTGGAACTAGAGGGTGAAACTGAAGACGCGAAAACGAAAGGTGCAACAAGTATGCGATGTGAAGAAGGCTTAAAGTCATGACAGAAGCCGGGGGCATATGTGTGCTTTATATGAAAAGGAGGGATACGTTGGGAGATCCGGCGGGATGCATGCGCGCCAACAGATGGTTCGGCATCGGCATTTGAAAAACGGGCTGAGACTTGTGAAGTCAACGGTATACAGCAACCCTCCGCCCCACGCTCCAGTCGCGACCCTCACAGCCATTCCTCAATGCGCAAGTCGGCGCAACCTCGCCCCTTATTTTTGACGAGCCCCGATAATTCAGCCTTGTAAAGCATTCGTAGCTTAAGGTACATGACAATTTGGCCGGAGTAATCTCTTCGCTTTTTGAACCTTTTCATTAATGACATTATATCCATGATGTTTGAAAGTTACACATCTGAGCCCGAATTACGTAGCTCATGCCATATGAGGTATGAAATTTTAGGAGACAGCGGCATCCGCATTTCATCTTGTCTTACGGGGTTTCGAGCAAAAATCCGACAAAGCCCCAGTCCGCATCTGTCTGCATCGCAGACATTGTGCACTGAAACGGACGTTCAACATGCATACAGACATAGGCAGACAAGCCTGGTTGCACACAGCCGGGATTTGAAGTAGCGCGGCAGACGCCACAGCTAGGCGGAACCCTCGCGTGTGTCAGCTATTTTGAACTTTTCAGAGAACCGCGTTGCTGCAGGCGCACGTCAGAACAGGCACAAATGCCGAGGTGCCCGAAACGTGAATTGCTTTTTTTTTAAGATTATGAACACCGGGGTCTAAACAAAACCCTTTTTTTTTTGCTTCGACTTTGAGGTATAAAACAAACTGCAAATCTTGTGTATTCCCGGTGATCAGTTATGTAGTATCAATTAGACAAGTACTGAAATACGGGGATAGATAGCCTGATTTGGACATCACGACCGAGTTTCGTTTTCTTCAAAGACGCAAACAAGATGACGTATCTATGCCTGCAGTGTTTGCATTCCAAATGCTCAACCGTGGCAGCCGCGGATTTAAGGACTGTTCTAGATGCGCTGAAGCGCCTTGTATATCGTTAGCCAATCAAAAATTGTAGCGGCACAGAGATAAAGGTACGCTGTTTGCCGAGATGTGTACCAGACCCAGGTCTGCCGTGTACTTTGTTTATCATCAAATCTGTCACATTCTTGAAGATAAACAATTTGCCTGAACCTCCGATTATGTTAATCTCGTGTTCCCGTACCGCAGGATAGTCGCTTGTTTCATATAATGATCTTGAGGGGTAGAAAGAAAGGGAATAGTGCTTGGCACACGCTTGATGGAAAAAGATTCCGGACATCCTACTCGATATAGATAATTCTACTTTGTCTACTGTAAGTTATGCTTTGGACGCAAATGGATGTCGAATTCCAGTACAAGCTGTCTTTTGCAGGCAATGACGGGGTCCCGCTACATGAACGTTTGTTCCAGATACAAATGAGCTCGACTGCGAAGGGGGTTTCTCCGAGTTATTTTCTCAGGGGTTCAACCTCTTGTTTTCGAAAGATCCCTTGCGATGTTTGGTCATGCTCTGAAATCTTGCGTTCGAGACTTCAATGTGCCCATACTAGTCAGTCTTAAAAAGTTGAACAATTAAAGAAGCCCCGTTATCGGTCCCAACTCCGTTTTTCGAACTTTAGACCAGTAAATCTATCGTGATCGTCACCTAAGGCACTATAAACACAGAGTTCCCATTAACTGAAGACTCATCAATCAGTACTAACAGTCAAGCATTAAATCGTAGGCGGAGTCCAGTTTCATGCATCATATCTTAGCTTTATTTCATCAGAGCTTTTTTGAAATGATTTTACGGGCAAGCCCCTCGTTTTTCTCCCTCATATGAACGGAAGATACTGAATGTTCGAGTGGCGAAAGATGTTTGAACTTATGAATTTTTCGCAAAAAGTGATCCCCCGAATTTTTCTTGACTAGTCTCTTCCTTGTTATTATTTACCTATCTGCCGACCCCCCTTCCTTTGAACTCCCATTTCTTAACATTTGTCGAGGTTGTTAAAAACAAGATATTGTCCTTTTTGAAACCCAAACCAGAAGACCTTCACTTGCTATGGACTGCCCCAAATACGTTGCTCCTCACACTCAAGAGACCTATTTTGATAATTAGCCACAATTTCTCTCGTCCTCTCTCATGTTCACGTAATCTTGCTTTTGCTTGAATTTGCGAGATCAGTTCCGAATCCTGGGCAAACGCTGGTGATTCTGAGATAATTTTGAAGTCGAAAACCTACTTCTAGTATCATTGCCCCTACACAAGACCTAAACCGGGTTCTTTGACCGGATAAGGTTCTTTGGCCAGCAAAGACATACTTCATTTTTAACAACGACCGTTTTTATCATCCGACAGGTGTACCACACCCAGGTTTTTATTCGTGCAAAACATCAGGGAATCATTGAAACAACACCCATGCTTCTGCTTTGGCTTTCGCCTTGTTTCCGGCGCAGCCCAACACCACCATCGTTCCTATGCTACAAGATACGAATATGAGTTTGAGGAAAACAAGCCGTATTCATAAAAGCCCGAGTATTCACATATTTATAGCTTTTAATTACCGTCGAGCGACGAGTATGTTTGAATATAGCGAGGCTAAAATCCGGAGTCAGACCTGCGCTCCTGAAGTTTAGGACACCAAATGGCAGCAATTTCCGAGTGTTCTATGTTCGGAAGGTATTAAGTGTTTTCCCTTAAGACTATAATTAGGGTTCATCATCCGACTAACTGGCTTAGAACGCCATCAAATCGACTACAATAGCTAGACGACTTCACAGTGACATAACCGCACAAGACAAGTTAACTTCTCGAGGATAGAGTGGAACCTTCATCCGTTGTCTTCGGGTCAAACGAGGACAACAGTTGTGTTTGTTTTTCAGTCCAACAACTCAACGAGTTTCCCAGGTGAGCCATTTTCAAACGAGTTCATCGGCGAAACCTCGACTGATTGTCATTGCCCTCTTTTGGTCGTTATCTGGCGAGGTCAATCACATGCGAAGAATATAAAACGTTTTATTCAATTGTACAGATTTGCTAAAATTGACTCATCGGCGAAGTTGGCACATGTTTTCCTATTGTCTATTTCACCTCTGCAACTTCACTAACCCCAGGTGATGAGACTGTTGGCTACCCAATCCAATTCGAAATCTGCGCGTTCACCGCCATACTTCCTCAACATGGGCAAAGTGGAATACTCCGAAAAGTTGACAAATCCAACGAGGTCCTCGCCAGCCTCTGCTTGTTCTTTGTGATCTTTTTCAAATGCTTTCGGGAGGTAATTTAAAAAGAAGTCATGGAGTACGGGCCTTGGAATGCCTGTGGGCAAGTCGTTGACATTTACGAAAACAGAACCACCTGCCGGGTCTAAAGCTTGCTTTTGTGCAACATGGACGGCTGTTGTCACCAACAAGTCCAAATCCTGAAAGTTAAATCCACCCATATCGTTGATTCCGGTGAACGAAGAGCTGCGCCTGCCTTGCACAGAAGTTGTATCCCCACGTGGATTTGCCATGGCTGCGAATAAATCGAACCTCATTTCTCCCATGGCTATAATGGTAAATTGCGACCCCTTGAGCATCATCCACAACACATAGAACTGTTTCTTTTGAAGTTCATTGGTTAAAATGGCACCGTAATATTTGGCATACTCGCTGTTCTCGGACGTGCCTGCCTTCATTGCAGTCTTTTTGGTACCTGCAAACTTATGATCAATCCCCTGGAGATCTGGCAAGATGGCGAATTTTGGACACCCAAGCAGGAGAATCGACGACTTTCTTCTTTGCTGTGTCGTAGCGTCCCTTTCAGTCCTTGTGTCCAGGTGTGAATCGCCCGAAGATCCCAAGAACGTTTCTTTGAATTTTGTAGTCACGGCGGAAAGCTCGTTTGAGGATGTTGGCCTGGAGCTTGATAGCGTAGATGAGAGGTTAGTGAGCGACAGAGATGACCGCAGCTCTCCCTGAAGTTCAGAGTGATAGACGTTTTTGTTCATGTCAGTGAGCAATTCAAGCTGCTTTCCTTGCAAAATTTGATCAATCAAGTCTCTGTCGAGCTGTTTTTCGCCATCGAGCAATCGAAGTTTCTTGCCCGTTCCTTGAGGAACATTGGGGGATAGTAACTTTTCCACAAGCTCGAAAGTTTTGCTTTCTGAGAAGCGAGGATCAAGCTTGTATCCCTCCAACGGGTAGCTTTTGAACCCAAACTTGGCGTACGCCAGATCAATCGCCGAATAAAGGTACCAGACGTATTTCTTTCCCAAATAGTGTTTCACAAGGGTCGCGTCTACTTCCTTGCCACTCTGCACCATCAGTTTGAAACTGTCTTTCTTGTCTGACGACTTTGCAAGCTCTTTTTTCAAAATCTCGGCCTCCGTATGCTCAATGGCCTTGGTAACGAGATACCTCATGATTCCCTTACCCCGTGCCTCTTTTGCCACAAACACATAGCTGAGCCGGATTGCAGTGATGTTATTTACGCCGAACAGTGCGGCGTCAGGGATTGTCCCAATAGTCGATACGGCAGCCTCTTTATAGAGAGCCTTGTGTTGAGTGACTACGCAACTAGCAAGAATCTGCCCTGATTTCGCCTCAATGTAAAATGCACGGCCAGGGTTTCCCTTCAATATGAAATCCACAAGCAGTTTCGCCTCACATTCACCAAACTCGGACTCTGTGAGTTTTCCGGACCACTCTGTGCCTGCAAGGCACAAGATCTCTCTGAATTTCAGGGGCTCAACAGTAGTTCCAAAGTGGTAGTCGTCCGACATGTTCTTTTAGTGTGGGAGATATTTGAGTGTAAATGATCGAGAGGTGAATGTGTTAGTTCGAGGTAGAATGTCTTACTATCGCGGTCAATGGGCACTCTAGACTTTCACAGGCCAACACAATCGAATTCTTTTGAATTTATCGACGCTCATGCTTTCTTATCGAAATTCACAAGATAAGTGAGGTGGGCTCTATGCAGTGCACTTCATGATTCCTATTGTTGAGGTATTCGATTGCGCTCACTGACGGACCCGAGCGGGGTGATCCTTTTGTGCCTAATATGCACAATACAATAGTCATCTGGACCCGACGAACGCCGACGAGCGCGACCGACCCCGGAGAAGCGGAGATTGAATAGTTAAGTACTGCATGCGGTGCGTGCCTGTTCCAATTTTCCTACTGAATGATTACTTCTGATTTCATGGGCGCGAGGGGCACTGACAAAACCAAAAGAGCGCTTTACGCGGTGCAATAGCCGCGCCGGCCTCCGGTTCCGGCCCATTTTCTCATCGCCCTCAAGTGGCTTGGCGTGAATTGGAGACCCAGATGCGCATACTAAGAATGCGTGTGCCGACTAAGCCAAAGAAATTCTAGACACCTCTCAATACTCAAAAATAGTCAGTGCTGTCGGTGCTCCCGATTCCAGCTAGAATCAAGAGGAGGCCCCAAGCGATTTTTATGACCAAGTGAGCAAGCGTCATGACAAAAATTTTCACTTTCCTTAGACGGAAAAT
Source organism: Metschnikowia kofuensis (nom. inval.) (assembly GCA_030564885.1). Lineage (NCBI taxonomy): Eukaryota > Fungi > Ascomycota > Pichiomycetes > Serinales > Metschnikowiaceae > Metschnikowia > Metschnikowia kofuensis (nom. inval.). Next base: position 26,331 of record JAJLZY010000037.1, read on the forward strand.
CTCGCTATGTACATTCGGCAGCAAAGACTAGCGTGAGCACAAGAAAAAGAAAGCCCGCCTCTCGTCAGCACGCAGCTAGACAACCTGAAGCGCTGTGGTTATATACAGGAACACGGCGTTCGGCATCTCATCGGCAAGGCAATTTGAGGCCAACACCTATGCATGGACAGAGGCATAAAAGCGTTGACAGATCCACTTTATCATGCTCTTCACTATTATACAAAATTTTACTCAATTCTTCCGAATTTTTCATACTATGTCCGCTGTCACATCAAACAGTAAGGCGTCAAGCCTAGATTCACAATACGCGTCTTTCAGCGACACTGCACAAACTAATAGATGGACATCTTTCAAAGACAGCTTTAAGCCAGCTAGCAAAAGACAAGAATCAAACGAAGAACTCAGCTCATTTGAGCGCGGGTTGAAGAGAACCGCAGAAACTGATCTTGTATCGTCTATCAGCCCGCTTTCGCAGGCCTTTATTGCATTGGGTGGATGTGTTGGCTCGGGCCTTCTTATTGTTTCCGGCCAGTCGCTTGCCACTGGTGGTCCAGCGGGAATCTTGATAGGATGGGCCGTTGTGTCCACTTTCTTGTACTGTGTCATGCAGGCCCTCGCTGAATTGTCCTCTGCGTTTCCTGTTTCTGGAGCCTTCGCCACGTACGCCACGAGATTTATCGATCCTTCGTTTGGCTTCGCTGCTGGCTGGAACTATGCCATGTTTTGGGTGGTTGTTTTGCCGCTAGAGCTTGTTGCCGCGTCGCTCACAATCAATTTCTGGCACTCGGACATCAATTCCGTTGTGTGGGTGGCGGTTTTCTTTGTTTTGATCATTGCGCTCAATCTATTCGGCACTTCCGGGTTCGAGTACTTCGAGCTTGTTGCCTCAGTTATTAAATTGATTGCAATTGTGGGCTTTGACATTCTCGCCATTATACTCATTTGCGGTGGAGGAAAATCGGGGTATATTGGCGTCAAACACTGGCACAACCCAGGACCTTTTGCTAACGGCTTCAAGGGTGTGGTGAGTGTTTTGATTTCTGCCACTTACTCTTTGGCCGGAACAGAATTAGTGAGTTTGACTGCGGCTGAGTCGAAGGCCAACCCTAGAATCGCCTTGCCTCATGCTATCAAAATGGTTTTCTACCGTATCATGATCTTTTACATGCTCACTTTGACGCTCATCACGTTCTTGGTGCCTTACAACAACTCGAGTTTGTCCCTGGGTTCGTCTGCATTTGCCTCGCCCTTCGTCGTGGCCATCCAGGCGGGTGGAATTGCTGCTCTTCCCTCGATTTTCAATGTGGTTGTGCTCATTTCGCTTCTTTCTATCGGAAATTCTGCCGTCTACGGATTCTCCAGAACAATTCTCTCGTTGTCTGAACAAGGATTAGCGCCTAAAATCTTTTCGTATGTCGATCGTGCAGGTAGACCTTTGGTCGGCATTGCAGTCAGTGCCATTGTTGGACTTCTTGCCTTTGTGTCTGCGTCTCCAAAAGAAGCTGAGGTGTTTGCTTGGTTGATTGCCCTTTCTGCATTATCTACCTTGTTCACGTGGGCTGCATGCACCATTGCCCACATCCGCTTCCGTGCCGCAATGAAGAAACAAAACAGACTGCTTTCCGAGTTGCCATATCTCTCGCAGACTGGCGTCTGGGGCTCTTACTACGCCACTATCTGTTTAATTGCCGTCTTGGGCTTGCAGTTCTGGGTTTCGCTTTTCCCGTTGCATGCAAAGCCTGACGCAAGTGTATTTTTCCAGAACTATCTCGGAGCTGTCATTGTTCTTGTATTCTACGTGGGACACAAAATATACACCAGGAAGCTCAATACGATTGTGCCCTTAAGCACTATGGATCTTGACACTGGCCGTGGAGAGACCGATTTCGAGAAGCTTCAGGAAGAGATTCGTGACGAGATTGAAGCTCTTCGTGCGAAGCCATTCTATGTGCGGATCTTCAAATATTTTTTTTAAGAAGGAGGCGCCCGGAATTGTACATTGCAATGTATCGCTGCGCAATTTCTTCTCATATCATTAACTCCGGAAGGAGTATACACACTTAGCATACACTCATAAACTTTATAGACAAATTTATGAAACGACTTCATGAAACGACAATTCACTTTGTAGAAACACTTAGGAAACGGAGTATCGACACGTCGTACTGAAACGACTTTATGATATGAATTCATGGAGTGAGTTCACTCGTATAATATGCGCGGAACGGCACATCGCTTTTGTCTCGACATCCCTCCAATATCGCCAATTATTCACTTTTATGAATCGCAAGTATTTCGTTGTCAAGGTGCGCAAAGCTCAATCCTAGAATCAGATCAGCCACGAAGAGACAAGCTCCGTTGACGTAAAAGGCGTAATCTAGGCGGCCCTTGTCAGCTAAATTTCCTGTGAATAAAGGCCCGATGCATCTGGCAAACGTTTTCCCGATATTCACTATGCCGAGAACCTTGACCAAATCTTCTTTAGAAATAATCGTAGTAAGTAGGATCTGACGGGGCACCACGTCCATAGTGGCAGAAGCACAGAAAAGGAAATAGAAGGTGGCCGCCAATGAGAACGAGCCGCAGAATGGGATGCTGGAGAAAAATATGGCGCTCGGGAGCTGCGCGACTAAAATCGCCTTCACGGGCCCAAATGCCGAGAATGTGAATGCCGAGACTAGCGAAGAACATGAGTCGACCATGTTTGTGAGAAAAAACAAGTTTCCAAGCGCAGAGGGAGACGCTTGGAAAATTGCACGGAAGTAATAGACGATCCATGCGGGAGGCATAAACCCGTAACCAAATGAATCGAGCATGAACACCACCAAGAGCCTTGTCAAGTGTCTTTTGGATTGTGAAGAAATGCCGTATTTCAGAGTCACGGTCTTGGGCCTCTCGGCGTCCTCGACTTCCTGCAGAATTTCGTCACCCAAAAGGTTTGTCTCTTCTGTGAAAGACAGTTCACGTGTCACGTCTTCGGCATGGTCTGGAATATCGCGCTGAGTTGAGTCATCATCAGAGGGGTAAGTGACTTCACATTTACGAGAGAGACAAAGTGAGAGCGACAACTTTGCGGCGGCGATTGTCGCATACCCAAGAAAAATAGCCTTATAGCAAGCTTCAGCAGTCCAGCCTGCCGACCCAATCCAGTATTCGACTAGAAACCCACAAGCAGAAGCACCCACAGCCGAGCCGGCGGTCCCAAGTAAGCCGTAGATCGCAAACACATGAGCTCTTTGTTTCGGTGGGGTGAGGTGTGAGAGACACGCCTCTTCGACTGTCTTGAAGGGCCCTGTTTCATCACCTGATGTCGAAATTACACCAATTATTGCCGCAGCCAAGAGAAGCCAGAAATTCTCGTAGTGTGCAAAGATCAACCCTGACACAAGCATCAACACGCAGCCCGCAACCATCACCAGACGTCTGCCAAGGTGATCTGAAAACCATGTGAGGAAGAAGGATATAACAGTGTCGCCTACCAATGTCAAGGTCATGAAAGTTCCGATTTTAGGCTTCGAAATGCCCACACTTTCTAGGAAGAGAGTCAAAACCTGGTTAGTGAGCCCAAAGCTGGCTTTTCGAAGAAACACCGATAAGAGGAGCAACTTGACATCTAGCGGCGAGGCAGATAATGCCCGCAACATCTTTTGCAGGACGATATTCGCGGCTCGTCTAAATTTATGCTCAACGTGCTTTAGCGATGAGAGCTGACGCGGGTGAAGAACAGTGTTTAAAGCAAGCTGCGTTTGCGCTTGCATTAGGCGACGGGATGCTGTTTTACCCGTGCGCATGCGCTTACAACGACAAGTGTGTCAAATAGACAATTGGAAAGGTATGAGACAGTTCCCTATTGAAGGTGCACCTTTATTCAACGCAGTGAGAATTCACCTCTTTTTAAATTTCCTTTAACTACTCGATAATCCTATCATTTTCGGATCCAGATAACGTCGGAAATCTGTTTGCTGATTATCTGGAAGGCATATCACGGCGTGCTGATTTGTCCAAATCTCGAAGCAGTATGCCGCACAACAATTCACTGCATATAATTATTGTCCCTGCAGTCCTTTTTCGCAAATACGAATCAATCCTCATCGAGCGAGCGATGCAGATCGCACGACATTCGTAGGTTAAACCAGGCCTTGCAATCGATCAAAGACTTGATCACGCCGTCAACACATTTCTGAACACGTCTTTGGCTACCGATTTGTTTAAAACTTTACGTTTGAAGGGGAACGAATCTGGCCTTCCTTGCAATCTTCGAACTTCACCTACGCATGGAAAACACATCGCTCGACAGATTGGCGCACATAGCCAACATGTCGCATGGGTTCCAGCAGCTGAACGTGCCTCAGCCAAGTCAAATGCAGCCTCAAAATGTTTCTCCTACTGCAGACGATAAGCGAACAATTCAAAGGCTTGCTCAGCAGGCCAAATTGAAGAAAATGGCCTGTACTTGTTGCAGACAACAGAAGTCGAAGTGCGATGCCCATGAACGGCACCCTCTACCGTGCACTCAGTGTGCCAAAAAGAAGCTTGTATGTGAGGTGGACGCCACGTTTCGTCGAAGAGGCAAGAGGGCTCATTTGGCGCGGATCGAGCAAGAGTTTCTCGAGTTGAAACGGTCGTTTCAAGATCCGCTAGCTGCAGAAGACTTCTATAAATCGGCTCCAAACTTAGCAGCCCATGTTGGATCAGGCACTTTCTCGCCAGGTAAAACGCCTGTTCTTAGTGAGTCGCCTTCTGCGTCCATTCAGCCGTCGGCTATCTCGTCAAGAGAGGCGTCGGTGGTGGCATCCAATATAACAAGTTCAGGAGTCGGACAAGCACGTTCTTTTCCCTCTAATTTAGCGAGCCAGCTACCTCACCAATATCTTCCTGCGCAAATTCCGAATATAGATTTTAATCTCCAGAGCAAGATGTTGCCTGGGCCCGGCCATGACACTAGGGGCTTCATTTCAGAAAATGCAAGCGGTGTGGGTGGATCTGAACCCCAAATCTTTGACTCTCAGAACCCAGCCCTTGCATCACAGGCTCCAGTTCGCACGGAAACGGCCCAAAATCTTCCTTCATTGAGAAATGGTCCCGAAGTACCAATCTTTATCCCAGATATTCCCGACCACGTCTTGCACTGCGAGGAAAAAGTGGTGGAATCAGTGGTTCTCTCGCCCCATATGATCCGTGAACTCTATCTAGAATATGTGAGATACTACCACCCTATTATGCCTCTTGTTGACGTGATGAAGGGGCCCGAAAGACTCCACCGGCTCTGTCCGGCATTGTTCTGGGTAGTCATGTTTGTGGCGCTCCGCAGATACAACGAAGATAAACTGCTTCTCCTCACACTCTCGCCGCTCGTGAAGAACATCCTTGCCGAGATCTCTATCAGCCCCATCACCCGGTACAATCCGACAGAAGATGACGAGCCAATTTTAAATGCGTGCTCCGTCTACTCGACCCAAGCCTTCATTCTCTATTCGCTTTGGCCGCCCCTCACTTCGTCCCTCAGCGCCGACTCCTCGTGGGTCACAATCGGAACGGCCTTGTTCCAGGGAATTCGCACAGGACTACATACGGCGGGCCAACTGCTAAAAACGAATCCCAGTCAGGATTCAAAGCTGACGCAGCCTCCCCAGGATCCTTTGGAACAGCCTTCGCAACAGCAAGCTATGGCTCAGGAACAGACCCGCACGTGGATCATTTGCAACATTGTCTCTGAAAACATCGCCACCGCATTTGGGTTCCCTGCCTTTGTACAATTTGATTTTCGGGCGGCTCAGTGTTGTGAACTTCCCTTGGTGACGAGGCACGCGATGGAAATCGCTCATTTCGAGGACCAGGTTGCTCGCACCTTGGCTATGGGCACGCATACTGCGGGAACTGTGAGTATTGACGAGCGCATTGCACTTGTGAAAGTGTTACTCAAACAACTAGACGACCTCGAAGCGAGACTAGACGCCGAGGAACACGCGAGCACAAAGAGTAAATTGGGGGAGGGTTCCGCAATAGAACAAGGTTCGGAATCTACTTTTAATGGACTGAACTACGTCAAGAATAAAGAACGCGGCCAAAAGAGTCCCGGAGAGAGACTAGGAGACAGAATGGAAGGTGAAAGCCCTGGAAATCCTCAGAACTCTGGAATCCCCAAAAATCTTGGGAATCCTGGAAACCTTGAAAATACCGGAAATTTTGGAAATCCTGAAGTCGGTTCCGGGGCAGGGTCTCAAGAAGCAGGCATCAATCAACCTGCGTCTCAAATATCTGCTCAATTGGTTGCTCAAGTATCTGCCCAAGGCCATCGCAAGCTTCACTACCTTGTAGCTCGAGTACACCTTCTCACGTGCTACTTTCTCGACGCTCCACACATCTCGCTGTTTGAGCTCCTGAAGGGCCTTGTGCGTCTTTTTGGCGCTGCCACAGCATTGCTCACGCACGTCGACGCATGCGAGGCTCAAACAAAACTGTTTGTGCGCTACTTGCCCGTGGTTTCTGTGCTCCACATCTGGCAGGCTGCATTCATTGTGGTGAAGTTGGCACACTCCCTGTTGAAAAGCGTGTTGGATGTGAGCCAGGCCCGTAGCACGTACCTGGCGGCTATTCGGCTTGTGGCCCGTGCGTCGGTGCTCAAGCACGACATTGCATATCGGGCCGCAGGCATCATGCGCAACATGTGGCTGTTGCTTCGTACCTTAGATGCGCAAAATTCGGCTTCGCTCCACCTTAATATCACCTCGCGCATGACCGCGTCGGTGTTTTTCGACTGCCTTCTGCTTCTACGTGATAAGGTCGGCATGGCAAAACTCAACATCAACACAGACGTTCGTGCACAGGACGCTTCGGGAAACATCGACGAGGATCCCAGTCTGGCTGACGAGTCTAGCGATCTGGAAAATGGTGATTTGGCTGCAAACCAGGCACAGGATGTGCATGCTCCTGGGGCAGAAAGCTCAAAGTCGACTCCTGGAAGCACAGCCAGTCTTGGCCGCGTCAAGCGTCACAGAAGGCTATCAGGGGTACAGGACGCAGAGTCGAACGCACGCAAAATTATTCGGACCATTCCGTTGGACCCGCAGCCGATCTCTGCCAGTGGCCGCAGCTCGATTTTCAAAGTCGTCAACGGCAACTCAGGATCGTCGCCCAATTTCAGCGTTAGATCAGCCAATTCTCATGATCACGTATCTCCGCAACCACCCATGGACGTTTCAAGTGCTGTCCTTCTGTATCCTCAACAAACGACTCCCATTGGACACGAAATACAGCAAACAACGCCTCAGAATGGGTCGCTTTTGTACCCTGTGAGTGACACCCTGGCCAGCCTCGAGCTGAACTTATTCGATATGAACAACGAATTGCTATGGAAAGACGTCGATAGTCTCATGAACGATTTTGGCTTTCCAACGTGATGTGGGTGACACTGCGTACGGCAAGATTCATTCCCGTTGGAAGAGCGCAATGTGGAACGTGGCAAAGTCCTTTCTGTACTTGGTTGCTAGACTCAGTGTGTTTTCCAGATTAATATATACTTATTCACAAGTCATGGAATCTGATCAATTTTAGTTACAAACGTAGGTATGTTCAATTGAAAAGGCTTGGGCTGATTGACCTCTACGTGCGCAAGGTTACTTTCCGAGTATATCTGAATGAAGATTCATTGTTCTTACGGCCTGCCTACTGCCTGTTCAAAAAACATTTGGATCTTTTCACATGAAAGCGAAGACACTGGAGGAATACGGGAAAGAGAGAGACTACTTGTAAGTCTTAGATGAATCTCACACTGGAATGGTCCTCGATGAATATACGCGATGTACTTTATTAGGCTTTTTGTCAAGAGCTTTCTATGCCGATGTTCGATTCGCGAGCCATCAAAACATACATTCAATATAAGCTTTTTTTGAAGAGTTTCTTATTTAAAGACTTTCACCTCCCAACGGGATCTTAGTTACCCATGACCTAATATCATTCACCAAGATAACAACATGTGTTGCAGCCTTGGTCTCCTGGCATTCGAATCTCAAGACGTCATGTGGGAGACGAAAAGGAAAAAAAAAAACTTCTGGACTTGGTCAATTGATATCTTTGAAAACCCCCTCATGTGAAATCAACTACAACATGGATGGTATAAAGCAAAAAAATCCTCCCAAGAATGCCCAGTATCAGAATATTATAAAATTACTTAAATCCTGGGTACTGCATTCGCACATACGCGTGTGCGAGAATGTCAACAAATGCATCAATGGCTTAGCTCAAACCTCATACATTCCTAGGTGCTAGCTTATCGATACTACCAGTTCTCATTCGTTTAATGAGCTTCTAAGAAATAATTGTTTAGTATTCCACATGATGGCGCCCACAAACAATGCGATGAACAATCCGCATGAGGAGGTCCAGCTAGCATTGGTCACACGCATTGTTGACAAGATGGTATGTTATGATACGATTCTTTGGTAGAGTTTTCATCGAGGCACTATCTCGTATTCATTCCTGTTGATCTCTTGTCTTTTTGCTCGAACCAAAGCTGAAACAAAACATTTATGAATACAACGACTAACGCCTAGAAATTGCTCAATGAATCTGTCCACGAAATGAACTCAGCTTTGAATGTGATAAACAACAGAAATAAGGACGTTGAAGCGCTCGAGAGAATGTGGCGCAATTACCTGAAAAGTACAGAGTATCATTTGGAAACTACTGGGCAATCTAGAGAGCCCCTCTAGCCGATGGCGACACTATCTTTAAATATGCCGTCTTTGGAAACATCGATTACTCGATATTTTTGTCGCTATCTGAAAGCTTTTCTGGCAAAAGCTCCTGTTCTGGTAACAGACATATACCAAGTTCCGATAAATGCAGAGAGAAAATATAAACTGCGAATACTGTTCTTTGTGGAGTCGGGCTTTCATTGATTAAGCGAGACTTTTGAGTAACGTGAAGTGGGACGCAAATTGCTTTTTTGTGAGATGACATGCTATCCTGGTATTTGGAACAAACCAACATGGAGTTTCAATGATCATAAAGGGATCGAAAAGTAGTTTTCAGGACAAGCGCTGAACACATTCTATCTGTTTCAAAGTATTTTACATTCGAGATCTGACTTCGATGAACGCCATCGACTTGTATTTCAAAGCTTCTTGTTGATTCTGGATCGCAAATCTAGTCTCAAAATCTTCTTGAGGTTCCGAAGGAAGCACATACTTTGCGCATATCAAAAGAGAAAAGCCGATATTGATCTCAGGTCTTCTAGCCGCACATAGAAGGTATGGCTTTTGCGCAGCCTGGAGACAAAAGGCGATGTTCTTCTCCCATGGTCGAGAACTCTAGGTAAACAAGCGTCCGATATCATAATGACCTACGAAACGAATGGTGTAGTCGACGGGTGGAATGACAGGTGATGGCTGAAAAGGTAAGAGAGAAAGTACAATCTAAATTATTTCACTGTTAGGGATTAAATTTCCTCGACTAACAAAATCGTTTTCATAACTATAAGTTGCAATTTTATTCACCCTACTGTCCTTCTTTCATAAGCTTTGTATTATTATGCAAGTATGGTACAAACTTTCTTTATGCGTTCACTGGCCTCTGCCATTGGAAACTCAACTTCCGAGCCTCTTTTCCACAGAGGGCACCTTCTGTAGCAAAATTTCGAGCACGTCTCTGAGCTCCACAGAATCTACTCCTGTTGGGTTGGCAACAAGCCGAATCTCTTCTTCAAAGTCACTCTTTGTCTGGAGTACTTGTCATCGGGGGAGAATCTTGCAGGGTGGGCCGATTTGGTGACCTCGCCATCGGCAGTGGTCTTTGCCAAAGTGTAGACTCTCTTGCCGTCTGAGCCAATAGTGTACATCAAATGCATTATAAGTTGTGTATTGATCTGATAAGGTTCGGAGATGGTGTCGATGAGGCGAGATTTTTCAGGCATGATGAGGTTCTGGTGCACGGGTGCTGGCCACTTTCAGTGGGTGCGAATTTTGGAGAGTGAGAAATCCGCCTGGTGCCTAGAGATCCAAGAGCAGAAAGAGAAGGTTAAAAAAGAGTCATCTAAAATATGCCAGATCAGTTCGAATTGGAGTAAACTCAAACTCAAAGGTAAGATATGGCTTTCAGAATTAAAATAGTGAGACAAGAAGCGAACTTTTTTCTAATTACAAACAACTTCCATTGTGCACTGAGGTGTCGCCTATATCACATCACGTGACGCGCCACGTTATATTAATCGTCTACATACGAATAAGTGAACCCCGTAGATCTAGATCCACTGGCCTCTCAGCTGTCATGTCGCCGCCTAAAAAGGATGCGTTTTCCGAGCTCTTCAATTACGCACATGGAGGTCTGCTGAGGTCCTCGCCTAGCTCGTCTTTGAATGACCTTCTGCTGAACCCAACTGCCCAGTCTCAAGTCAGACCTACAAACACAAATGTATGGGGAAATCTAGATATTTTGACCCCAACTCGGCAGATCAGCCCGTCTGATAGTAAGCCTCAGACTCCTATCGGAGGCAAGAGTTCTGGAATTATCGGAGCCATGTCTCATTCCTCCGTGTCAGCCGTCGAAAATGACCCGTTTGCGGTATTTGAGAAGCAAACAACTTCTGAGCAAGCAATCCCTATAAAAAGCACTGTCACAGACCCATTTGACTTTTTCGAACTCAACTCACGCACAGAAACGAGTCAACTCCAAAACAAGTCTAAGTCTCTGGAGTCCGAAGTCGACCTGAATGCTCCTAAACTCCCCAATAGATCGGATAAAGGAACCTCATTTCTTGACGATGACTTCATCGATGCTTTTCCCAGCAAGAGCCAAGAGCCTATCGAAGAACCAAACGAGTTTGCGGAATTGAGTCGCACATCCAGTACCGAGAAAGATAATACTTTTTCAAATGACAGAGATCATACACTCGCGGCCCTTATGTCCGAGGGAATATCAATAGACTTGGCAAACCGGGCAATCGACCGGGTGGGTCCTGATTTTGAAAAATGCATGCGACTTATTGTCATGCGCAGCGTAAGGCCTCGAACAGAAAAGCAAGCATCCTCATCTAAAGACTTAGGTGGCGCTTTCCAAGATATGTCGAACGACCTTTATAAGAAAGCCACGTTATTTTTCGACAAGTCTCGAAAAACCGTGATCAAAAACATTAACAATCTACAAAACCAGAGGGCCCGTCGAGAGGGGAGCGACATGCCTGCGTGGATAGCAACTCAGCACAAATACAAAGGCCAAGCTGCTGAAAGAAAAGAAGGTGGTGGTACTTATGAGGACTATGGTACGGACGACGAAAACATCGACGAGGACGAAATTAAGCGTATCGTGCAAATCCAAAGGCAAAAGGAGCTTGAACGTCAGCGCCAAAGGTTGGAGGCTATGGGGAAATCCAAGGGTCAAACTCAGTCCAATGGCTCTGCCGAAAAACTGCTGAAACCCCAGGAGAGTTCAAAAGTTACTTCTCATCCCACGGCCTCTTTGAGGCAAACTGCTCGAGCTTCTACTCAACATGATGTTCCACGTTCCGAATACCTGACGCGGGATGCGAATTCCTCGTCTTCATCTTCCTTGCAGTCCGCCGGGAGCTCGAGATCTAACCAAAGCTCCAAACTTTCACCTGCTTCGCGCCTTCCCTTATCAACAAAACCAGCGAAATCGACAGATTCTGTACCACGATCGCCGAAGACGGAGGCCCCAGAAGCCGATTTGTTAGGACTCGGAAACCTGGCAGCGCCCCTTACAAGGGCGCAGCAATTCAAACAAGGAATTGAAAGTGACCTGGCATACATCTCGCCATCCCGACGCAGACAAGCTAAGAGTCAATCTTCGACTCCCTCATCTAGACCTGCCACGTCTGAGCGATTGAACACGTTTGCCCAATCTGATTATGACACTCACAAGGCCAAGGGGGCCGAGGCGTTCACTTCAGGGGACTACGATAACGCATTGCAAGCTTATGAAAAGTGTTTGCTCAGCTTGCCTCTGAATCACGAGCTCCGAATTGTCATTATTGCAAATCTCGCCTTGACTGCAATCAAAATAGGTAATTACCGCCTAGCTTTGAAGAATTGTGAAGAAGGATTGATGCTCGTGGGAGTGCACGTTTCTGACTCCGAATGGACAATCAGCGAAAAGAATGTCAAGTACTGGTATGTGCGGCTTCTAGCAAGAAAGGCAGAGAGTTTGGAGATGCTCGAAAACTTTTCTGCTTCTTTAGAGTGCTACACGCTTCTAGTCTCGCAGTATGGAGTCAACGACAAAAAAACAATGGATGCAAAACGAAGAGTGGCTAATATCTTGAAGCCTCCGAGGCCGACACGTAAGCCGATGCTGAATCCAGTATCTTCCACGACGGCCAATTCCACTGCAAATAATCAAAAGCTTGATCACGTGAAGAAGCATCATTTGCAAGAGAAACTTCAAGAGCAACAAAAGTTTCAGTTGCATGACGTTGTCAACGATAAAATACAGCTATGGAGCAATGGTAAGGAAGACAATTTGCGAAGCTTGCTTATGTCTCTCGGTGATGTTTTGCCTCAACATCTTGGCTTTTCGTTCATCTCAAGCAAAAAAATCACCATAAATGATTTGATGCTCACGAAAAAAGTAAAAATTCATTACATGAAAGTCATTAGCAACATTCATCCCGATAAATTGGGGGGCCTTAAACTCGAAGACCAAATGATATGCCAAGCTGTTTTTGTCACTTTGAATAAGGCATGGGACGCGTTCAAACTCCAAAATAATATAGCATAGTGCGACATAGACACAAAATTGGATAAGTTCAATACAATATAATAGAGTCTTTACCTGCGCTTTTGCTTTTTTTCCGTGTCTGTCTAGAATGTACGATATTCTTGGTGATGAAAGCGACGAAAAAAAAAAAAAAAAAAAAAAATCCATAACTCAGTTGAAGGGTGGCACTGATATGATAGAGCAGTAAAAAGGAAACTCCGGTGCCGGGAGTCGAACCCGGGTTTGCTCGGTGAAAGCGAACCGTGATAGCCGTTACACTACACCGGAAATTTTGTATCATTAGAGTATAGCAGATATATATATAGAGCATTTGTTGTTTTCAGATGTCTCTTATGTTTGTGCATTATCTCACCCTTGAACAAGAATATGTACCTTTCGCGCATTGCTACAACTTTCAGGAGCTGAAAAAATACTTGGGCATTCCTTAGATACGTTTTCTAGTTAGAGGCTTTTATACAATTTCGTTATCGGTTTAGTCTTTTAATATTGTTTCTTTAAAAAAAAAAAAAAAGATGATTCAGATGAATCAGACAAACTAACAAAAAAAAAAAAAAAAAAAGATAAAGATATCCTTCAGATCATGACTCAATATACTAGTATTTGATGTCGGTTATGGTAAGGCATCCTCCCGAGGAAAGTCACTTTCCCACTGAGAAAAGTTCGGGCGTCAATATTAGCTCCTGCCCCGCTGCTTTAATTTCATTTTAGGCTATTTCCCCATGATAATTCAGTTCAAGATGTTACACCCTTCTAGTGACATCGTATAGTCAGACAAAAAAAAATGGTAATTCTCTCAACAATATTAAGATCTCTCGTGGGTCTCATTGATACATATTTCAACAGCTTCCTATATCTCATATGATGAATACATCATCTGTCACGTGTCTCTTCTGGATTTCTGCGGGTAATGGTAAGGAATTGTGCTAGTTTCAGAAAACCCTTCCCTTGTCTAACTGCCTATATATTCTCATTACCTATCGTTAACCGAGCAATGCATGGGAACTGCACGTAAACCCGGATATTTTGCGTTCAGGGTCCGTTCATGCAAAGTTCCGATTTTCAAACATATTGTGGAAAAAAGAAAGAAAAGAAGAACCTATTCTAACCTAAAGTTGAAGCATATACACTCAAATCAGAGCATCCAATATTCAAGAAGGTAATCAAAACCAAGACTAAACGCGCAAAAGATAACCTCAAGAATACTTAGCTTGGCTCTTTTACATACTCGACATTTTTGGAAGTGGTGTCAAGGCTGAAGTGAAAAGTTGGTTTCAATCAGTGTTGGCAAAAGGTGCGAACTCCAATGAAAAAGTTAACATTTTTACATGAAGTGAGTAGGGCGGAAATTATTCGTTTCCGCTCATGAATAGCCAAAAATTCATGATGAGTAAATCAAAATTTCCACTTTTCTAATTCAATTATTCGACTTTGAGGGTCTGATTATAATGCTGGAATAACTTTTTTCGACGTGAGTATGCCTCAAAGTATTCGCATACAATGGTGATTTGTAACGCCTTTCATTGTTCGCACACATTGATAATCTGAATATCTCGATTGAGCTATTCGTCAATTCAAAGTGAGAATAATACTTGATTCATTGTCTAATTTTTGTTTGTTGACAATTGCTGTTGACGCGACGAGAAAATTGAAACATATGCAGCTGTTTGAACGAAATGAAAACACTCGTCCATCAGCATGTCGCGTAATATGAACGTTGATGAATAAAATCAAACTATTCGCTCGGTAATGAAAAAGGTCCAGAAACACAATTGCAAGGATGGTATAAGCTTCTTGTGTGTTCAGCAGTCTTCAAACCTGTTCCCCTCAAAGCACAGCTGCCTTCCCGTTTGCAATCGCTTACATACGTATTTAAAGAAATTCCAATCATTTGAAATAGGCCGCTCTTCTTTGTTAATGTCTTGGTACAATCAGTCTTTCTGGGTCTTTCATGAAAGGACCTTCCCCTTAGTCTATTGCTGTCAAACACATCGTGAATGTAATTGCATATCTTGAAAGCATTTCTAATCTGACATGACTCCGATGACGTTGGTCAAAGCCCTTCACATTGAGCCAAAATAATTGAATTATTCATGAATATGTATTTGACTAAGATGAAAAAAATTCGATTTAATCAAGTATTGGCAAATGATTTATTCGAGTATCGGCAAAATTTAATTGATTTATTCAATTTCTTATTCAAAAAAAAACTAAATACCGAGTAATTGCGTCTGAATGACTAACGAAGTCGCGGAAAACAAATATGATTTGCGGACTTGAATAACTAATTTAATCAATTCGCGCCATTTGCCAACACTGGTTTCAATCTAGCATTTTCAAGACATTGGTGCTTTGCTAAGTCGTGCTAATACGTTCACGGAGGTTTCCAGCGAATTTCTAAGCACAGTTCACTATGTCTGGCCTAATCATAGAACTATCATTTATTAGACTACAATCTACTGTAAGATTTGCTAGATCGCATGGGGAAAGCTTTTGACAGGGTGGTATTTTACGACAATATTGTTACTCGAATCGGAAGCTTAATAAAAAATATGCGCAGAACCAAGACCAATTAGAAGGCCCACTTTACTTATCCTATCACTTGAATAGATGTTTGCAAAGGTGCAGAAAGAAATCCGCTCTCTGGTGTGTAATTATCGAGTCGATTGAAATTGGGCGCACAAGCCCCAAGTTTATTATTTCCTGAAAGTACTCAAACCCAATCGCATGAAGTCTAGACTCCTACCTAAGGCTTAAGAAGACCAGTGCTCCTAGTGAATTACTTGCCTTCCAAATTGTGTTACAATGTGCCTGTCATTCCTGCCCTAAATAAACAGTAGATATATTGTTCAGTTATGTATCTCGTGCATTTAAGGCTCTAGATTTTCCACAGACGTCTAGGATTTAAACTCTCCCGGTATACATGGTTCAAGGTAGAATCATCAAAAGTGTTGTCGGCCACAAGATGAGACTAAGCTTGAACTTCATTAAGATTTATATCCAGCTCAGCTCCTTCCAGTTCGAATGTCATTAAATGAAGTGTGCATTTCAGGTGGACAAAAGTATGAAGTTCCTCGAATATTTTTCGTGCCTTCGCTGTACCTTTGCTTTATTTTTCCATATTCTGAAAACAGCCCGCTACTGCTTGTCAATAACCTGTTCCCGCACTCGAGTTTATCTTGGCTCTTTAGATAACTAATTATAATTGATAGTCCGAAACTCGAAGGCTAACTGTCCGTCAGGAAATACTTCGCGGCCTTACAGCTTATTGTTGAGGCTGGCACAAAGATGCGATCTGGGTACTCGAATTTTGTTACCGTACTTTCTTTCCGCTTGGCTCGCGTTTTCATTCTCAACGCAGGGATGCATCAAAACTCAGAGAATCAGGCTATATGATGGGTATTATTCTTTAATCGGAACGTGGCCCTCGAGATACATATCCGCAAAGAACACTCGCGTAATTATTAAGTAGATGATTTGTTGCAATCATCCACTCCTAACATGAACAAACAACAAATTACAAAAATATGCAGTATCTTCTGCTCGAAAGGTGTTGCTGCCGCGGCCCTGGTAGATCGACGGAATGTGGGGTCTGGAAATTAGTGCGCAGGTGTGCGTGCGGGAGACGGCTTAACGGCATTTTAAAATTACCGAGCTTAAAGTGAAGACTAATTTTTCATCCGCACCAAATCCTTTAAAAAGCTGAACACTTTTTTTTCAACTTAGAGGAGATCCCACTCAAATCGAACATTCACGGCGCGCAAGGTAATGTGAAGAAAGAAACAAAAAAACAAAACGCCCTGTTACTGAGAACCTGCACATTTGTGTGCGTACAGAGGTCAAGCTCTGGCATTTTCGCACACCTGAAACTTGGTTCGGTTCTTTGTCGGAGATTAGAATTCAGGGAAGGGATACTCACAGTGTAACTGCTCATTGAGTAAAGGCGGAATTCTGAGCTAAAACGTCACATTCGTGATTAGAATAGGTACGATTAGAAAAACCAGCCTCGACGATGTCAAAGTGGATCGAGCTTGTTCCAATTCTGATTCCCGAGCCGAGCGCTACCTGCCGGAGCTCGGTGACACAAGGACCAGGCTGTGCGGCCGCATATCCTGCAAGTGCATGCGCAATAAAAAATTAAAAAAAATCTGGTTCTGTAGATAAAAGCCGCGTGTTTCTGGGGGATTTTTCCACACCTGATTTCGCACAGAAGATATAACACATTTGATCTGCCACACATCAACCATCTCTTTTCCAATCAAGTCATCAGATCAAGGAAATTTTTGGATCACTCGCTCAAGAATATCACGATAGCTCTGCTCATCGAATCGAAATTTTTATCGAACTAGTTGCAGACCCTCCCATCTGCAAGGAAACAACAAGACTAGAAGCCCCATCAAACCTGTGAAATGGCCGTGTTTAGAACAGCTTCTAAGGGCCCACAACCCGAGTACGTTCCTCATCATCCAGATCACGAAAAGTTGGACGGCTCAAACATCCATGACCCGATCTTGAGTGCTGTCAACGAAGCACAGCCTTTTGAGGAGGCAAACCAGGCTCAGTTCACGAGAAAACAGTCATATTTGTCACAAGAAAGCGGAGACTTGAAAGATATATTTGGCAACAGAATCAGACAAGCAGACGTGCTGAACCCAACAAGAAGTAGAAACGAGAGACCTTTGGATACCATCAGGGCATTCGAGTATGCCATCACGGGAGACATGTCTTATAGAGACCAGCTTGAAAGTAATCGTCTTGGATGGGGATTTCATGAGGATTTTCCCCATCAGAATCTCGGCGCACAAGATGGAGGGTCTCTGCAAACAGGATACTCTCGTCCGGTCGCTTCCTTCAGTGGTGCCAATCAAGAGGTGTATCAGGCTGCCAACTATAGCGCCCTGTCGTTGAAGCCCGAACCTAAGAAAAAGAAGGGCTTATTTGGCAGAAAGAAGTAGAGCGCCTCTGATTTGTATTTATCAGTATACAGTACTTTTGAATTGATGACGTTAATGATTGAGAGGTCCTTCAAGCATTGGCAAGGGTAAAAAGAATGCTTCCCCTTATTCATGGACCTACCACAATTAATGCGGTACAAATCCGGACGAGATCCAAGTCACTTTATTTTTCCAACTTTCAGACGAGCAACGTTGCAGAACCGAGCTGCTTGTCCTTTTGTGTTCGCTGAAGCCCAGCGACTCTGTAAAACGTGATGCAGGGACTTGGGCACATAATGCTTCGAATGCGTAATTTATCTTAGCATCATAGCTATGACTCGAGAAGAAAGACTCTGTGAGCTTCGATATCGCAGCAACTTACCCAGAGAGAAGGCGGACTATATGTCGTCGTCAAAATAATTTGTCATTTATTTTTTTGTTTTAAATTCAATCCACCGAAACCTTTCGTAGTTTTTGATGCGCGGCTTTTGGTCTTAGCCTTGGCACCGCTTCATGGACGTTGCAGGTTTGTTTCAGAGTATGCGGGTGCGCCTTGCAAGTGAGCGCTGCCTCAGTGGTCATGATATCTTTTCGAGTCCATAGATCGCAAAACGTCGGTGCCAAATTCCCAGTTCAGTCTCCGCCAGCTCATTCCACTTTAATGGAAACACTGCCATTTGAGAAAGTTTTCATTTCCTTTTTTTGCGTAGTATCATCAACCAAAACGTATCGCTTTGCTCTTTCGACCCTCACACCACATCACGTGCGTCTCGTGGTAGCCTCCGCGCAAACTTTAATTGGATTCTCGGAAGGACTTCTGGCAACACAGCGCTTAAGCAAATTTCGCATTTGGTCTTCTTTTGCTTGATTCTACAATCTTGTGTCTGACATTCGTTCGCAAAGACAAAAACAGTCAGTAGCCGCCAGCTCAAAATCGAGGAGGTGGTCACACTTTTTAGATTTTGCAACCGCACAGATTGCACTCCCACCCACACACCCACACTACTGATTTCTGTGGCCATTTTCCTTGCATGGCTAAGCCGCGCGCGCGAGCTCAGGCGTTTGTTACGCTCGTCTGTTACCTCCGGCCCGCCCCACCTGTTTCGATTCGCTTTCTCCTGCACTGCACGGCGCGGCAGGCCCTGCCACGAGCCATTTCGCTATGAAACCTCGCATGCAATGTATAAAGACACATCACGATCCACCCGACTTCTGTGCTGCCAATGTCCCTGCAAGCTCCACAAAACCTGCAACTGCTACAAAATACGCAAATGCCGTCTGCTCAGGTGTCCGCCGCTCAGCATACGGGACAAGGCCCCGCCAACGCGGGAAACCCGCATGCAGTGGCATTCAACGTGTCAGATCATTATCAGATCCTTGAAGTGGTGGGCCAGGGCGCCTACGGAGTAGTTTGTCTGGCGATCCACAAACCCACCCAGCAGAAAGTGGCTATAAAGAAGATCGAGCCATTCGAGCGGTCGATGCTTTGCCTCAGAACGCTTCGAGAATTGAAGCTCTTGAAGAACTTCAACCACGAGAACATCATCAGCATACTAGCATTACAGCGGCCTAGCTCTTACGAGAGCTTCAATGAGATCTACCTCATCCAAGAGCTCATGGAGACAGATTTGCACAAAGTTATCCGCACACAAAAGCTCTCTGACGACCATACACAGTACTTCATATATCAGACTTTGCGTGCTCTTAAAGCGCTTCATTCAGCGAATGTGCTCCATCGGGACTTGAAGCCGTCAAACTTGCTACTCAACGCAAATTGTGACCTCAAGATCTGTGACTTTGGATTGGCTCGCTCTGTGGCTCTGTCGGAGGACAATTTTGGCTTCATGACCGAGTACGTGGCAACCCGGTGGTATCGCGCCCCGGAAATCATGCTCACATTTCAGGAATACACTACCGCAATAGATGTGTGGAGCGTAGGCTGTATATTGGCAGAAATGTTGAGCGGAAGACCGCTATTTCCAGGAAGGGATTATCATAATCAATTGTGGCTCATCATGGAGGTCTTGGGTACGCCAAACCTGGAAGACTACTATAATATCAAGCTGAAGCGAGCGCGCGAGTATATCCGGCTGCTTCCTTTTTGCAAAAAGGTTCCTTTTGCCGAATTGTTTCATCAGATTCCTAATATTAACCCATTGGCTCTTGATCTCTTGGAACAGCTTCTCGCGTTTAACCCTTCAAAAAGAATCACAGTCGACAAGGCGTTAAAACACCCTTATCTCGAGCTATACCACGACCCGAATGATGAGCCAACATGCGAACCAATTCCCGAGGATTTTTTCGACTTTGATCGCCGCAAAGATGACTTATCAATAGACGAACTCAAACGCATGCTCTACGAAGAAATAATGAAGCCGTTGTGAGTGCGCGGAGTGCATTCATAAAGAGGCTACTACCTTGCTCTTCAACAACAAAGTACGTTCATTTAAGGCAAATGGGGTCATGGAAATAGGAAAGAATGGTTAATATATTCAAATTGATTGAATGCTTTGCAAAGGCTAAGCGTAAGAAGTGTGTACCAAGCATTAAATCAGCATCGAATGAGTTCTTGGTTTTCCTCGACCTGCTCGCCATATATGCCCTAACTTTACTCACTGGTAATAGAAATAAACATCACCGGTGCTTCTGATTAGTAGATCAACGTTGGAGTGAAAGTTCGGTGTTTATTTTAGACGTGACGTGACGTGACGTGCGCGAACCGCGTTTGTCGAGCCACGCACATGCGTGAGACAATATCATGAAGCCCGAGTCTTAAGTATCACACGAATTTGTTAATAAAGTCATAATGAATTTGCTTGCTGTCTGGGTTTTTCTTGTGGCTGCTGTCAGCGCACATACGGCTTTATTGCCTCCGCATGGAAAACAGTGTTTTTTCGAAGTTTTGAAGAAAAATGATGTGTTGTCTATCAGCTACCAGGTCGGATCTAGAGACCCCAGCAACTCCGAGCAATACGTTGTGGACTTCTATATTGTGGGCCCTAATGAGCGTCTTGAAAGATCCGTCAGAGATCAGGACCACGGCGATGAAACTTTGACTGCCGACGCCGACGGAAAATACCAATACTGTTTTTCGAATGAGAAGACTTCAAGAGTCGATTTGGATGTCTCATTCAATGTCCATGGTGTCGTATACATCGACGTTAACGACCCAGACTCTGATTCCTTAGAATACTCGATCCTGAGGTTGAACCAGTTGACCAGCGACGTCAAGGCCGAGCAAAACTATTTGGTGATTAGAGAGAGAACGCATAGAAACACTGCCGAGTCAACGAACTCGAGAGTCAAGTGGTGGTCGGTGTTTCAAATCATAGTTGTGGCCGCCAACTCGTTGTTTCAAGTCTATTACTTGAGGCGGTTTTTCGAGGTCCGCTCTGTAGTTTGAGCGAGACTGTTGGAAGGGTGTATATACTGCAAAATATGAAGAGCTTGATAACCGCTAGAATCTCTTTTGTGCCACCTCGATCAAAGCTTGCGAGCATGAGAGATCTTTTTTCTTCTTGTAGAAGGCAACGTATCAATGTAGTCATTTGAAGGTGCACACTCCTTTGAAGTGGATTGAGACAGGACTAGAGTGTTTCGTTCGACACACTATTTCGCAGTCTAAACTGTCTGAGTTCTTAAATACTGAACCTTGCATCATATCTTTGCTCATTTTTCACCGCATGACGAGGTCGGATGTTTTGCGGTATATTGTATTGGTTTGAATGAAGCCACAGGGCTTTAGTTAGAAGGTCTGGAAATGAACAAGCCAAGTACATTGTTCTCAAATTGTGAATTTATTTTTGATAAAATTGATTCTTCATGATTCTTAGAGCTCCGAGAAAACCAATTGAGTCCTCAAGTCTCGACCAATGACTTGGTTGCGGATCTACATGGATAGACTCGCCTCGAATCTTTCATCGTTGCGTGCCATGATACTGGCAGCACTGAGATCAATGATTATGCACTGAAGCCATATACAACGGAAATTTCACATGCGTGTTTTTTGATGCTCGAGCTGCAAGAAAATAAAAGGATAATATACTTTAACTACTTGTTACAGCCGCAACAAAAACATTGGTATTCACAGCAATGAACGGAGATGTGCCCTTCTATCATGTGTACCCCAGCATATATCACGTGACTTGGCACATACTAGTGTGGCCCTGCAAAATACTCACACTTGATTTTAGCCCTCGCATCGTAAAGTTGCGTCCAAACATAGCAGCAAGAATTGCACCCACAGCTACGGTAGTTTTAGCCAATACTCCCACCCCAGAGAGAGCACTCAATCAACAGAGTCTGTCGAATAGGTTGGTTTTTTTTTTTTTTTCATATCGGTTCCCACTGAAAAAAAATCTGAAATTTCACATTCATCATCCCTTTGGTCTTCTCATTTGACAACTCCAAAATGGCCTTTGCAAATACCGCTGCATTCTTGGTAGGTGCTGGCGCCCCTCTCGAGATACGAGAAGCACCCATTCCGGACCCAGCGGCCGATGAAATTGTCGTTGAAAATAAGGCAGTGGCCATCAACCCAATTGACTCGATCATCGGACAAAAAGGCTTTTTGGTCCAGAAATTTCCTGTTATTTTAGGCATGGACAGCGCTGGGCTCGTAGTATCCGTGGGCTCTGAAGCAGCAAAATCTTATTCCGTGGGCGACCGCGTTTTAGCTTTTACAGAAAGCATTTTCTCTCCTCGCCAGGATAAAGGCGGGTTTCAGAAATACTCCGTTGTGCGTACGAAAACTACTTGCAAGCTTCCCAACAACGTGTCGTTTGTGGAAGGCTCGACACTTCCTTTGGGCATCTTCACTGCCGCCGTCGGTTTGTTTCACAAGGAGCACTTGGCGCTCGACATGCCACGAGTCCCTGAAAGAGCTCAAAACGGGAAGACCGTTTTGATTTGGGGCGGAGCGTCTAGTGTAGGGTCTCATGCCATACAGATGGCCGTTGCCGCTGGCTATCGTGTGGTCACCACGACCTCGGCAAAAAACTTCGACGTAGCTCGAAAGTCAGGTGCGACAGAGGTGCTCGATTACCGCAAATCGACAATTGTAGAGGACGCCATTGCTGTTCTTTCGGGCACTCAATTTGTCGGAACCTTTTTGGCTGCTGCCAGTGGTGTATCTTTCAAGCATTCCTCGAGGATCACAAAGGCTCTAGATGGTGCGCAGCACGTGGTCAGTGCTCCATTATACCCCATGGGTTTTGGAAGTGACGTCAAAAGCACGTGGACGGATCTTGGTGTAGCGAACTATCTGGACGAGACGCTTAGACTCGCCAGGCATGTGTTTCATGAATATCTTCCTGAAGCCTTGGCCCAAGAAGCTATCAGTATGATACCCAGACCTAGGGTTTTGGGTAGTGGACTCGAAGTGTTTCAAAGTGCACTTGACGCCATGACTGCCGGCGTTTCAGCCGAGAAGCTCGTGGTAGAGCTTTCGTGAATTGAAGGGTGTCACAGGGGGATTTTAACATATTGTACGATGTAGCACATGTCATGAGATTAAATATTGACTTTTGAATATGTATTATGGGAAAGGCTTGACTACATAATCCTAGCTCGCTCACTGAAAACTCGTTTATTATAATATTACAGTGTATGTGGTATCGAATTTGAGATTTGTCTTGTGTTTGAGATTTTCAAGGAGTTAAGAATCAATTGATCGATGAACAATCTTTCTCTTGAAGCCAATTTGAACTGAGAAAAACCCGGCCAGTAGCTTATTCCGAAGAAAAAACCCCCTTGACCTTTTTGAAAGAGAAATCCAAGAAACAAGTAACAAATTTGTCGCTCTGGCAATCTTTGTGTTTGATTGAAAAAACAGAAGCTCGCTGGTTCTTTTTTCGATTTCTTTTAAAGAAGTATATGGAAGGTCGGTCTAATTTCTGGAGAAATTAAAAACTTTATTGCATTCTATTTATTTGGTAAATATTCGAATTTGGCCTGAAATTCAGCAACACAAGCTGGCCCTCGAGTCTCTCGTGAAACCATCACCTCTACTTTTGCCTATTGAAAATTCTAAAGCTAGACATCAGCAGGAATTATTAGACACGAAATGTGGATGATTGTTGATTGCTGCTACTGTGAGGCATGCGACATAAATCGCAAGCGAATACGTGCTTTCTAGATGGGAATACTGAAAAAAAAAAAGCAAAAGAAAGGACCACTTTTCTTACGTTAGACGTAAAGTCAAATATTATAAGAATTTTTAAAGTTTCAGATCTGGTTCGTGTACCAATGTCGGTAGCTGATGCCGTAGAAGCCAATAATGGTTCCGTTGAAGGCAGTTACGTGTGGTCGCCTCAGGACACTGCAACAAAAAGGCTCATATATCTCTGTTTATTCTTTTTCGAAAAAGGGACCTGCTCTAGAACAGTATTTGACTCTGTCCAGAAAGTGAACGAGTCTAGGCCTAAAAAGATCACGCGGCCGTCCTTCTATTGGGCTACTGTTTCAGAATCTGATTTCGGCTTCAGCCGGAAGCCTCGATTGAAGGCCTCGGATGAAAGGAACCGCTTCATTTTTTCACGCGCGGGGTGGCAGCGATCGAGCCATTGCAAGTCGAGAGTTCAGGACGTGGATTCCAATCAGTTGAAGCATACTTTTTTCTCTAAAAGGCATACATAACCTGGTCATGGAGTCGCTATATAAGTGAGAGTTCCTGTCTTGAACTATCGAACCAGAGAAAATTCAACCCTCCGCTTTTTGTCCACTGTTTACTTCACCTGTGTAATTTCATTCGGGCTCTTATCACCGGTGACTCTTTCCCCTCAGCGCAGCCTCTGTGCAGCACGCGGAAAAAATCCTGGGGAACCCGAACCAAGTCTCGGAACACATTACTTATAAGGCCTCTGAGGTATCACCAAATAGCAAATAATCGTCAATAATCGCCATAGACGTCCGGCTATAAGTGCTTAAATTGCCCAGAAAACCCCTAACAAATGTCGAAATTCTTCACGCAAATCACAGAGTTGCCCCCTGACCCTCTTTTCGGGCTCAAGGCAAGGTACAACGCTGATACCAGACCAGATAAGGTTGATTTGGGAATCGGTGCCTACAGAGACAATTCAGGCAAGCCCTGGATTTTGCCCGCGGTGCAGAAAGCTGAGCGCAAGTTGATCAGCTCCGAAAGCTACAACCACGAGTACTTGGGGATCTCGGGATACGAGCCCTTTTTGACCGAGGCTGCTAAGGTTATTCTCGGCAAGAACTCCAAGGCAATCGCCGGCGACTTGCTCGTTTCTCAGCAGTCGTTATCTGGAACTGGCGCCTTGCATTTGGCTGGTACGTTTTTGAAGCAATTCTACGCAGGTAACCCCACGATTTACTTGTCGAAGCCCACTTGGGCCAACCACAACCAGATCTTTCAGTCCTTGGGCTTGGAAGTAGCCACGTACCCGTATTGGGACGCACAAAACAAGAAGTTGGATCTCGACGGGTTTGTGAATGCCATTAAATTCGCGCCTCAAGGCTCTATTTTCTTGTTGCACGCATGTGCTCACAATCCAACGGGGTTGGACCCCACCGCTCTGGAATGGAACACGATTTTGCTGGCCATTGCCGAGTATAACCACCTCCCATTGTTCGACTCGGCCTATCAGGGGTTTGCGTCCGGAAATTTGGACAAGGACGCGGCTCCTATCAGAGAAGCCATCGATCTGGGCGCAGTGAACTCCCCCATTCTTATCTGTCAGTCTTTTGCTAAAAATGTCGGTATGTATGGTGAGCGTGTGGGAGCGTTGCACATAGTCTTGCCTTCTAGCGAGCCCCGTGACACCACTGAATCATTGAAAAGGGCCATCAAGAGCCAGTTGAACAAGTACACCCGGTCAGAGATCTCGAACCCTCCCGCTTATGGAGCAAAGGTTGTCGCCACAATCCTCACGGACGAGTCTTTGAGGGCACAATGGGAGCAGGATTTGGTGACAATGTCCTCAAGAATCACCAAGATGAGAAACAACTTGAAGTCAAGGTTGATTGAGTTGGAGACCCCTGGAAACTGGGACCACATAACTAACCAAACTGGGATGTTTTCATTTACCGGGTTGACTCCAGAAATGGTTGATCGTTTAGAGAAAGTCCACGGCGTGTACTTGGTCAGTTCTGGTAGAGCTAGCGTGGCTGGTTTGAATGACGGCAATGTCGAGAAAGTCGCCAAGGCGTTCGACGAGGTGATTCGTTTTCATTCCAAGTCAAAGTTGTAGTGAAGTTACAAAAGTACCGTGGCTTCCCTTTTGTAAAATCTAGAATTACCCATTCAGTTATTCAATGAATTATTGGCAGGATATTGATTCCCTTTGCATTGTAAAAGTTCGAGGTACTCGAATCTTACAGAAACATGAATTGGATTTGGGCGGTCCGTGCACTTGTAATAAATATTTCGCAGGGTCATGAAGAACAAGACAGGAGTGGGGACAACACAAACAAGGAAGCAAATGAATGTGTTTGAAAAGACATGTCGAGTTGCTGATATGAGTTCGTTCGTAAATTTAGAAAGGTCTTGCTTGTACTCGATAATTAGACTAGCCAGCTAGTATTCCGCTGCCAAAGTTACAAATTGCCTTTCGGTGTGTGATTTTGAGGCTAGACTACATCACTAAAGCCATCGACAGTGAACCTCGCAGATATAAATCCCGATTCACTTTAGACCAAGAGTGCATCAATCGTTTTGTTCATGTGTTCAGCTGGAATTTCAAAGCCCAAAAAGGTCTCTCGACCACAATCAACAGAAAACTCGAACTCCGATTCACTTGAGAAAATGCAAGCAGATCGTGTTCTTCTACAACCAGAAACTAATACTGATTATGCATTACTTGTTTATATAATGTTTTTGATGGCGAGCAGGGTGATCGAGTGGTTTACTTCTTTCTGAAAGAGCAGCCCTCGGTCAACTTGGCCTTACCACCAGTTGGGGTGCACAAGACAGTGGCGCAGTTGTCACAGGTGACAGCGGTTTGTGCGTGGGAGAAGACGGTGGTGATGTTCAAGCATCCTTGACACTTGACGTCCATGAAGTAGGATCTTGGGGATTGGACCAAGGTCTTCAATTTGTGCTTTTGGGCCTCAGAGGCTGGGTTGGGGTGCAACAAGTCTTGAACTAAAACCTGGATATTGTTAGTACTTTGTCGTTGACGATGTCGTTCATGAAAGCTGTGGATGATTCAACCTGACGGGGTTACCAGTTCAAATGAAGTCAAGATGTATATGACATCTGTCATATGACAAAGTTAACAAGTCATTTAAATGGTTTTTTGCATCGAAACATTTTGAGACGACAGTCATTCATGTCTCGCATCTATGTTGAAAATTTTTGTATTGAAAAAACTGCTGCTCACACATAGCTGAAACCAGAGTAAACTCATGGGGTCTTCCAGATAAAAGTTTTCTCTTTGACGAAAACAGGTGAAGGAGAAGCGCAAGATTATTGTAGTCCCGTCGAAGGGCGGCTCACGTCACAGAGTGAAAGCAGCAACACCAAGACGTCACAGCCCAAACCCACGCTAGCTTTTGGTAGGCCAGATGTACATACCATTTCTGTCTGTTTGTGTAACGATCAAGAACCTACTTGAGGAAGGACGTGATAATTTTTTTCACTGTCTGGTGCGAACGACAGACGGGCCTGCATCTGGGCTGACCGCCAGTGAGGATTTGCCTCTCGCTGCAGAGAAATATTCTCGCGCCATAGTAAGGGAGGTCCTGGGTTTTCCCCCCGTGCTCTCTCTCTTGTGTGGGCCGCGTCCCAGTTGAGGGTATCACGTGATCAGCGTGACAGCGTTTTCTTCCATTTAGCCGTCTTTTCATTTGCCAGCCGTCTGGAGAAGTGCCGTTAAAATGCAGTTTGTTGAGCTCTCGAAAAAGACTTGAAGTTTTTGAAGAGAATTATTACCTTCAATGTCCTGATATTATTTTATTTTGGTGGTGATCTCCTCCCTACACCAGTATGTTCAATTTGGACTGTGGTGACTGACTTGGAGAGGATGAGCTGCGAGATGCAACTATGGCCATGAGGACCTCGATCGGAACTTGACGTGTCCAATTAGTACACTTTGTCAGATATAATGGCTTCAAAGAATAATTATTCGCTTACAGACTCTAGCCTAGAATTTCTTCGAACCAAAATGTAGCCGTTGTGCAAAATAATTCTTCATTACATTCGCTGTCAAAGCTTATCATAAGTGTATCACCTCATGGAAAATTAGAGGCTCGCCATATCCCATCACAGAAGAAACACATATTTAGATTACTACTTTGGCTAGAATCAGTTTACGACCACGTTAACATATATATTTGCATTATCCCATATATACCAACCGTATCATTGTCATCTTTGTCAAGCAAACAAAATTGCCAACCGTAGCAGTCACCTTCCATGACGTCCCGCTCTGCTGTCTGGTACTCTTCCCGTGCTTTGACTATCTACTACTATGAAGTCCTATGTAAATTGGGGGATTGGGCCGGACACCAACTGTCACCAACGCTACATCAATGGCTATCGAATCTAGGTTATCTAAAGCTTTGGCGTCATCGCGACATGTTGATTATTCGAGTCTCAGTTTGTCTCTTGACTCAACCGCGATTGACAACCTTTAACCGCGAGGGCTTCTCAAAATAAAATCCAGATATGCCATTTAGCCATTCCCCAAAACAGTTGCGCACGGAACGAGGTCGGTATGCTTTAACTTCCCCACTGGGATGAATTTTTTGTGTGATGCTAAAGTTGGCATGGCAGTTCGTATTTTTTCTTCTCCTATTTTCAACGAGAATATGTTGATGTCGATCCTTCGGTTGATTGTTGAAGATGTAATGTGACGATTGATAATACAGAAAAATGCAGTTTGAGGTTGTGTTTTTCATCATGCGATGAAAGGAGGGTACGCGCGAGTTGAACTCATCGCGAAATAGATCTTTCTGTGACTTTGAGATTCCATGAGAGATCTCGAGCACATAAGGTCTCGGCTCACTTATTTGGAGCCTCTCTTGACTTTCCTTGGCGGGGTAACGGGTCTGTTGTTTCCCATACTGCTCGTAGGAGGATACCTTGGCTTCTTGTCGGCGGGTTTCAAAATTTGGAACGAACACAATAAGCTTTCGTCCACACTCATCATGGCGCCTGCGTTGTCAAATTCACCGCAGTAATTTGGCGCGGAAAACAAGGTGACCAATTGTCTTTTGGAAAAGAATTCGTAACCATCCTCAACGACTTGATGGGCTCTACAAATCAAGTCCATATCATGCTTTTGCAAGAATCGCGAAACCACATCTGGCCCAAAAGTAAATGAGACACCGCGATCGTTTTCAGACCACCCAGCGATATCCTTATCTGGATCAGACCATAACAAGTCACATAATAAACCGACATCGGGTATATCCGTTGGCCTCATGACTCTTCTGATCTGTTCCATAGAATTGAGGTCAGGAGACAATCCACCATGCATGGTGAAAATCTTCTCATCGATTATGGCAGCAATGGGCAAGCAATTGAAACAATCCGTGAATGTCTTCCACATCTTGATATTGTATCTTCTTTTACACTCGTCGTAAAACCCGTAGATACGATTGATGGATGCACATTCGTGGTTTCCTCTCAAAATGAAAAAATTCTCAGGGTATTTGATCTTGTACGCTAATAATAAGCAAATTGTTTCCAAAGATTGCTTTCCTCTGTCGACGTAGTCACCCAAAAACAAGTAATTTGCCTCGGGTGGGAATCCACCATATTCGAAAAGTCGCAATAGATCGTAATATTGACCATGAATGTCTCCACAAATTTTTATGGGGGCCTCCAACTCCAACAAAATAGGTTGCTGGATGAAAATTTCTCTGGCTTTGGTACAGAGGAAGCGTATTTCATGCTCCAATAGAGTGACTTGTTTGCCGGGTCTTGAACCTCTGACTTCCAACAATCTGTCGACGATAGAGTCGATATCAGCTTCTTGGTGTTCAGACATGTTTTGATATTCAAATTAAGACGTGCTCGAGCGGGCTTCTCTAAGGTAATATTTTCCAAAGAGAGAAAAGAATCAATGAGAATACAGTCAAATTGCTCGTATTAACTTCAACTAAGCCTGGTGAAGTGATTTGTGTGTGTGAAACTCAGCCGGTGTCGATGGAATTCTTTTGAACACGAATACCGAAAGCCGCCCAAAAACTAGTCGGGGAAAAAGCGAGAACAGGAGGTGCCGCTGTTTCAAAAAAGCCCGTAATGAAACAAGACGTGTGCAACGTGAGTTTCTAGGGATAAAATGTAGGCAACACGAGAAGCCTGAGGATGGATTTGGTAGAAAAGTGGAGGTGAGACACCAGAAGAGAAAGTTGTTATGTCTTTGAAATGCCAGAAGCGTTTGGGAGCGCAGAGTGGGTGAGCAGCAATTAGGGGATGAAGTGGCGCGACATTTTCGCCTTTTTCCATATTTCTTTTCTTCTTTTTTCGACCTGACGACATTCGCGCAATGGAGCGGAGTGGGACATGGCCACTATGGCTGTTATTTTGCAGCCTCTACCGCCAATAGCCCCCGGATGCTCCTCTTCTAGGGAACTCGCTTTTTCATTCCACACAATATTTGAAAAGCTTAATTTGAAAATATTCGACAGAGCTTTGCATCACTAGATCGGAGGCAGCAGAGATCGGATGCGGGTTTTTCTCGGCTCATTCTGCCCCCAGAAAGTGCTCACAATTGCCGTCGGCCCCGCACTTGAAGAATTTCGAATGAAATTCAACGATAAACGGTGATTGAAAATGAGATAAAACGGACAAAAGAAATGAGGACCTATAATATTTTGCAAGAATCGTACATGATCACATTTCTTTCATTCGTCATTAACAAAATCTTACTCGAACGTTTTTCCATTTCGAATTAGCCGCCGTCGGCACAGTCGGAGTCACACGCGGTGAGTAAGCCGCGACATTCTTGCCTGTATAATATTGCCCGAGAACAGTGTTTTGTTTCTTGCCCAGCTTGTTCGAAATCGCTCGAATGCGCGCCGATGTTCTCCGGGACTGTTGTTGATGCGAACCAGCACTGCCCTATGCTCTAGATGTACGGATGTCATTGTTTGCCTGTCACTCTAGCTTGGTATCAGACTTGACCATCAGCACGCGTCGGACATTGGGTGCAAAAGATGTCATTGCCGCCATTTCCAAACGATTACAGAAGCAGACAAGTAGCTGAATCAGATTCCAAACCATGCGCTATTTGCTACAAACCTACGAGCACAGTATTGCTAGCTTCGAATAAGGCCGATCATTTTTACGTTTGCCTCATGCACATGCAAGATAAGAGTTTTGCCTCGCCTATAATACCGGACAAATATAGACAACTTCTCGGTGACAAGACTCGCCTTGAGACTGAAGTGCGTCAGGCGAATAAAGTGGCTGATGACAATAAACCGTATTCTTGGAACAAACTCATGTCAAATATTGGCTGGAGTGATCCTTCGGATACGAGGACGAATTCAAAATCGGACGATCACTCAAACTCTGGAAACGCAGAAAAGTCCCAAGCGGAGAAAGACAAAAACAACACCTACGAAGAATTGGTTTCGCATGCAAATTCACTCAAGAAAAAATTGGCAGATGTGAACAAATTGATCGATGTGTTTCAATTTAAGCAGTATGTGCTTGCAAAAGACGTTTACAGGATGAGGATCAATAACACCTTGCAGGCAAAACACCGTGTCATCAAACAAAAGTCAGCAGAAGAAAGCTTAGACAGGGATTTTCCCTCTATACCAAAGTCTGGGTTTAGCTAAAGACGCGTCTCTCGCAATCACTCATCTTCTATAAAAGTCTCGCGGCCCTAAGTTGACGAGACATCAACAAGAAATAGGTGATATGTGTCTGCTTCACTAATTCCTGTACTCAAATGCCTCCATAATTGACAGCTTTTTCATCAAACCAATTTTCCCAGTTTCCGACAGCTCCTTTCGATACAGAGCCTCCTATGAACTCCATGTTGCCCTCCAACTTATCAAAATTGAATCGCGAGCTCCCCACCACAGCTTTCCAGAAATCACGCGTGGATTCTTCTTTTCTAAATTTCTCCCCGTCCTCTTCTTCCATATCGTCGTTGTCAATCCCGCTTCCACCTCTGGCCAGACCCTTCGCGCTGATCTCGTCGGCCACAAGCTTGGCCAACTCATCTTCCAACAACTGTTTGACCCTATGAACAGGCCGCGAGTCAAACAAGTCTTGCTTGTTCACGGCAAATAAGAAGTCCACTCCGTTTGGGTTTTTTTCTGTTGTGCTCAAGAGATGAAACAATTCCTTGGCCATGGCCGTGATTTTCGTTTCCTGTGCCAAGTTTGCACTGGATGAGTCGACCACATAGATAAGTCCTTTGAGCTTGCCAACAGTTATGTCTTCCAGAATTAACTTGCGTAAAAGCTCTGAATGCTTCAAGTGGCCAGGATAGTCAATAAGCTGGTATTGTTTCTGGATAGACTTGTTGGCAAAAGGGAGACCGACAGATGCCACGTTCGGCTCGAGAGACAGAATCGTTGCTGCAAACTTTTCCTCTCTATTCAGCAACTTGTAAAAGAGACTGGTTTTGCCGGCTCCGTTGGCTCCCACAATCAAGTATGTTGGTTTATAGTATGGCGACGAAGATCTAGTCTTCGAGCCTGACGGATTTTGGAGCTGAAAGATCACAAGCACGAGGATGAGTCCGAGCACAGCAGCTAGAAGGCATTGCTGGATTTTGTCCATTTTTCTAGTTGCTTGGCTTTGATTTGGAAGATTGGTAAATAGGTACGATGTGGTGAAGAACGTCGCACTTGACCGAACCCGTATGCAGCGAGCCAGACCGGGCACTGATGTCGCGCCGCAGGTAAATTAGTGAGAACGTCTGGGGTTTGAAAGGCTCCGCCGTTAACATCTGCGCAAAGAAAGATCTCGCAAGTAATGTACGTCGGAGATGACTTATATTACATCTCACGGTGTTCATAGAAAGATGGCTTAAAATAAGCTACTCTGGGTTGAAATCTCGGATACTAATATTATATAACTACCAACGGCATGCTGTGCGACTAACGGTCCTAGGAAGCTAGAGTTCCAGCTGCAAAATCAAGAAAGATTTGCCACTCAACAGGGAAATCATTTTCAGCAGACTCGTATGTTTATTCATTGAAACCAGAAATTCCACAAAACGGACATACCCTCTTCGTTTGAGGAAAGCTCGCGCTAACTTATTCTACGTAAAATCGTCGAGCCTTTTCCACATGCCTCTTTTCGACACATATTCACACGGCTCTTTCACTCCTCGACCCCGTGCATGACATTGCTGAGTTTAATTACTAACAATTGATGCACCATATTCTCTGGACTTTTGCATCAACAATTGGTCGACCAAGACCAAGGCAGCCATTGCCTCAACAATAGGCACAGCACGAGGTGTCACCGATGGATCGTGTCTACCCTTGGCTGCCAACACGCCATGCTTTCCCTCGTAAGTAGCAGTAGGCTGCTCCTGAGAAATTGTGGCAGCAGATTTGAATGCGACAGAAAAGTAGATGTTCTCACCGTTGGTGATACCGCCCTGCACACCGCCAGAAAAGTTTGTCTTTGTTCTCAATCTGTTTTCAGTCTCAGAAAAGAAGAACGCATCGTTGTGCGCCGAGCCAGGCATGGAAGTGCCGAGGAACCCGGAACCAAACTCGAATCCTTTCGTCGCAGGCAACGACATCATGGCATGCGCCAAGGTGGCTTCAAGCTTGTCGAAACATGGCTCTCCCAATCCAACAGGACAGTTTCTGATCACGCACGTGACCACACCGCCGATCGAGTCTTTGGCGTCTCTGTAGCGCTCGATTTCCTTGACCATCAACTCTCTGACGGAAGCGTCTGGGCAGCGCACAGGCCCAACGTTGTCGACCTCTTCTCTGGTGATGGTGTTCAACAAAGTCTGGAACTTCTCGTCGCGTGGGTCTCTGTTCATGGAAACACCGCCGATTGAAGAGACGAAAGCCACAATTTCGACGTTGTTAGCCTTCTGCAAGACCTTTTCCGCAATGGCGCCCGCAGCCACACGACCGATAGTCTCTCTAGCTGATGAACGACCTCCACCAGATGCAGACTTAACACCATACTTTTGGATGTAGGTGTAATCGGCGTGAGAAGGTCTGGGGTATAAGTCAGTTTCCGAGTAGTCCTTTGGCCTGTGGTCTTCGTTCAACACCAACATACCGATGGGAGAGCCAAGCGTCTTACCGTGCTCAGTTCCGGACTGGATCTGTACCTTGTCCTTCTCGTTTCTGGGGGTGGAAAGAGCAGACTGGCCTGGTCTTCTTCGACTCAACTGAGGCTGGATGTCGGCCTCGTTCAAATCGAGTCCAGGGGGACATCCGTCCACAATGCAGCCGACTGATTTACAGTGGGATTCGCCGTATGTGGTGACGCGAAAGATGTTACCAAAAGTAGACATGTTGCGTGGATATATGTATAACTTTTAGTTACAGAGAGGAAAGGCTAGCTCTGGTTGGCTTTTTTCATTGCTAAGTTTTTCGCACCGCGCAGCTGGTTTGAGTCATAGGCACGAGGCAGAGCTTTATGCGCATCCGGTTCCGGGCAACTTGAGCAAGTGACGAAGGAAAGAAAAAGCAACGAGAGAATTATGGTAGCAAAAAACTTGGATTCATGAAGAAAGGAAGATAAGATTTCTTTGATTGCAAATCTCTTAGTTGAGGGCTTTCTAGAGATCCTGGGTTCGGGGCAAGGAAATGCAATTGAACTCTTCTTTGGTAAGCCAAATTATGCAGCGGGACATTCGCACTTCGAAAGCGCGGCTGTGAGGATATAATTTGTTTCGATTATAGCGAGATCTTCATGCAAATGCGAGAGAAGAACTTATTTTCTTCTTCCAGAATTATCACAAAGGCTCCTTTTGAGTCAAAGCAAACAAAATATTGGAGATATGAAAGAAATTTCGGTTGGGTTTACGAGCTTTTGCAGAAACTCGGACCTATCGATTGTCTGTCGGGTGTATGAGCTGGGATAGATGAGCCGGCGTCACCATTATCGCATTACAAAAGCGTAACAGTACACAGCATAGAGTCTCCTCGATGAGAACGTTGTGCATTGTTCTTTTATCTTAACGCTCGTAGCGAGGCTGTAAACGATTAAATCAACGTATCAAATGCTTTGTAAAATTGACAGATGGACTCTTCCTTGTGGCCCTTGACTTATCTTCGAACTCCCTTGGAAGCCTTTTGCCTCAACCATCAAAATTGTGTAGAGGTTATCTGTGTAGAGTACATAGCTTTCGTCTGCCGACTACGGTCCGCGGTCCTTCAATACATTTGAGTCAAGCACAAATTCTGATTTTTAAAATGAGATGCAAGTTCCAAATGCGGTCAGCTATAAACTAAAGAAAGCGCGCAGTCCAAATCCCTGAGCAGCCACGTTCATTCTTCTACAATATCTTTTTTCTCTGAGCGTGGGGTTTGATTTCGAAAGTTGGATGAAGAGCAATTAAATAGCTTCGAATCGAGCCACGATTTCGTTTTTGGTGAACTCCAGCATCCTTTGGCCCAATTTGCTCATGGGCTTAACACTAGATCTGAGATTCTGGCCCAAATCCA
This sequence comes from Metschnikowia kofuensis (nom. inval.), assembly GCA_030564885.1. Taxonomy (NCBI): domain Eukaryota; kingdom Fungi; phylum Ascomycota; class Pichiomycetes; order Serinales; family Metschnikowiaceae; genus Metschnikowia; species Metschnikowia kofuensis (nom. inval.). Next base: position 61,577 of record JAJLZY010000037.1, read on the forward strand.
TCGCGCATCCTGCTAAATGAGGCAGTGAGGCTTTAGACCATCACGCACGTAATATGCCGCATTAGGCAAAACATAAACAAGGCATCCAGCATTATTGCAAGATCTAGGCATCACGCTTCCCACGTAGATCCATCGAGATAAGCCAAGCAACGTGACGGCCGCCTTTCGACGAAAGCCCACCTGCAACAAAAAGTCACACAAGTCGTATGACATCTATTCAAAGAACTATTCTTCGCAACTGTGAAAAGCCGAATCACCATATCCAAATAAACAATCACTCGATTTGTGAGCGCTTCGACAATATAAGTTTTCCCAGACTGAACACAGGATGTGGGGCATTTTCGTCTTCACGGCTATTCAATTAGCAATCGCCTCTGCCCACTGGGCCACCCACTACTCCTTTGAGGAGGGTCTAATATACGTCCAGCTCAAAAACAATGAGTTGGTTGCACTCAATTTCTCGATGTCTGGCTTCGAAGGAAAATCAGGAGACAGCCTAGCACAAATAAACATCAAGCAAGATCAATCTGTTGATGTGTTGGCTTCGCCTCCCCAAAACTCGTCCGTGTTTGTCTATCAAAAGGGCCTCTATGCATTCACTGGTGCCGTGGATGAGTCATTATCAACCTACGACCAATGCGGTGACGGCGTTTTCCAGCTTCTCAAGTACAATCTGTCGTCAAACCTGTGGGCAAATGCTTCTGATAATATGACATTCTCCGACACAGACAACCTCTCTTTTTATCGTGACTCGACGTACCTAGTATCGCCTACCTCGTCAGAAGTATATGTTTATGGAGGTAAATGCGGAATCTCCGGTGATATATCGAGCCGACTCCTCTCTTTCGACATGGAGACAATGCTGTTTGCAAATATCACCACATCGACCAAGCCGCAAGGCTTTTATGGTGGGGTAAGTGTATGGGCACCCAGTCCGCAGCAGCTGTTTGTCATTGGCGGCCGGTCTACCGACGGTTGGCTCAACATGTACCAAGTTGCCACGTGGAACTTCCAATCAGGATGGCTGTTCCAAAGTATCCAGCAAAACGGAACCGCCGTTTCCTCTCGGACCAATGCGTTGGTATTGCCGATGTTTGGAGTCCTTCCTGACGACACAGAGCAGACTTTCCTTCGCAACTATAACCCCAAGTCTGTTTTCGTCTTGGGTGGAGAAGCCTCTGGTAATTCTGAAGCCCCATGGGCAACGATCCTGTATGAAAACAACAACTGGGATTGGCAGAACGTGAACCCAGGGTTCGATACTGGCAGTGTTTTAGGCGCAGCCTTGATTTTCGACACGCTTGTTGTCGTGAACGGATCGCTGCTGGCTACAAACAAAAAGCGTTCCGGATCTACTTATCATTTGAATCTTTACGATACAAAAAACAATTTTGCAAGAGTCGAAGATTTGAAGAGCAATACAGTAAAGTCGGCCGGCTCGCTGAATTTCACAGATGGGAGCGTCTCGAAAACAACCAAGATTTTGGTGGGAACTTTGATCCCTGTCTCTGCATTAGCAGTATTATTCGGGGTAGGCATGTTTATCTGGAGAAGAAACGTGACGCTGAAAGACAATGCCAGTCTTGTTGGGCCTATGGACTACCAGCTTGGACATTACCGCACGAGGCTGGACCAGCAATATTCGCTCCTTGGAAGTAGGCCGTTGGACTTGTACCAGCAAAAGAACGATACTAGTTCTACACTCGAGGTGGCCTCTATAGATTCTTGGGTGCGCAAGAGACAAGAATACGATGCCACGCAAACGCGTCCATTGAATCGCCACAGCTACCTTGCTCTGAACGAGACTCTTAACTCACATCCCGAGGAAGTGAATGACGAGATCGACTTTGCCGCAGTAGATTCATATCAAGATCAAACTTCAGAGATGAGTCGCTCGCCGGTCTTGAAGACTATGACAACACCTCAAATCTCCCAAGATTCTCTGGATCCACAGGCACCCCCGCATTCTACCGGAGCAATCCCCTTCCTGACACCTTTGATCCAGATGATCCAGTCACCCCCAACTGCTCATTTTTCGCCAGATACGTCGCCCAAAAAAGCTAGGCTCCCGATCAGGCTCGACCAGCTCCGTAGCTTTTCATATACTCAAACCCCGCCTCAGCTGCCTATGGTGAGAAAGAAGTCCAAGCTAGACCCCGGGTTCATAAGCCTAGGCGAAGGACCGGGCTTAGGAGGTTTCGCTGAGAGCGACGGCGAGTCGCTAGATGAGAACATGGATGTTCAAGTTTTGGTGAGCTCCAAAAGAAAGTCGGTTCTCCGTGTGATGAACCCAGATGCAGACTCGACTACAAGCGAGGGCATTAGGCTACGAACACCCTCTAAATAGACGTTAAGACGGGTACGAAAAGACATGAATATGAGACAGGGCAAGAGAAGAGTAAAAGTTGTTTTGTGGAACAATGGAGATCCAAGCATGAATGCTGGTTTCGAATTCGTCAATGCGTGGTGTAGATAAGTGATCAAAACTAGGAAGTAGTCTATTAAGATGGATAGATGGATGGCGGGAATAGTTTCGGGCGAAGGTTAGCCGCAGCATATCTTCGTAAATGCAAAGGCCCATTATATACATCAATTTCTCTCAAATTTGTTGTATCTCTAGGCATGTAAGGCTAAACGATTGATTCGACCAACTCACTTGTTTATCCGATTCATTAGAAGCTCGACCAGATTCGCGTGAATATTCTCAATGATGATTATCACTTAGCGCAACAACTCTCGAATTCAATCTCACAACGGTTAATCAGCCGAGCTACTTCACCAGCTCAATGCATGTATGATTTCCCTAATAGATACTTTTCCGGCAGGTGAGCCGCCCGGTTCGGCCACAAAAAAGTTCGTATCCGAATGCGGGCTCACTGCTCGTACTTAGTTAGAAGGCAGCTGAAAATAAACACCGCAAATTCCAGCTATCTTCCAGATCTCGATTTAGCTACCAAAATGAATCTTTTTCACGTTCAAATAAACTCCATTTGTCCAGAAGGCCACAAAGCTACAAACGACTGTAAAATGAATCAGGATTCTGAAAGGGACTTTTTTTTATTATTTTATTCTCTTTGGGCGGCGTGCGCGGTGCTTATCTTCTGCACAACGTACATCCTCATAAAGAACCAAAAAAAAAAAATACCACACCAGCGCATTGCGTGGCTCTAGACGTGGCAGGCTGAAAAAATGCAAGATACTAGATCGAGAATTTACGAATGAAAAACCACATGAGATTGAAAGAGTGGGATACAATACAACTCGGAAAATATTTTCGGTCAAAAGAAATCGACTGAATGTTAAAGAAAACGAAGATCACATCAAACTAAACAGAAAATCTTGACGACTTTATTTGGGGGAGGACGATGAGTAAAAAAAAAACCTCAGGGCCACACTTCCGATGTGCGGCGCCTCCCAAAGCGTGTTGACACCTCTGGAAATTCAGATGAGAGCGGTTCTCATAACGCTCCACTCATAGCATCGGAGTATTTTGAAATTGTAAAAGCATAGAAAGCATAACATATTTATATGTATAGCGCAATATTTTCATGATTAGAAAAGACATTAAATAGACAGAGAAGGTAGAAATAAAAAAGAACCGAGACGCTAAACGTGTTGTTTCTTCGAGACCGTGATTTTTTTGCTCGACTGAATATTTGGTAGTTTCTCTGAAGCCGTGCGTCCAAGAGTGCTTGATAATTTCAGCCTGCGTGGGGCCACCCGTCGGCACAAATTCCTGGTATCTGAAGATTTCGACACAATCCACATGGCATGAACTTTTTCAAAACCTATATTTTAAGATTTGATTCGACTTTATAAAAGTTTTTATCGACATTCGTGGATTGAAAGGGTTAGTGGAAGAAAAACTTCTCACGTAGTCTGAGCGAGGGGCGCCTGCAATATTTTCTCGGCTTACTAGTTCCGCTTATCTGTAAAATGAGCGTCAAACTTCAGCTCTGGGCTTTGTCAAAATTCTTAATCAACCGCCTTTCTTTCTCCTTTTACTTTCTCTTCGCGCAATCTCTGTCCACAATTGTCACATTTCTAGCCTGACTCATAGAAGCTCAAAAAAAAAAAAACTTATGATCCAACTTCTTGTGCAGCAGATTGATTTCTGTCCTCACTGCCAAACGTCTCATGTTCAGTGCGGCACCCTTCGCCAAGATCCGTCAACTTCATGTGCACTCCCACCAACACTCCGCCCCAAACCACAATTTTTCTTCATGAACACCGGCGGCTCAGAGGATATGGCCGTTACTGGTGGCGGAGCTGCTTTTAACACAGCGCAGCGGCGAGATTCCCAGTGCAACAACGGGCGCAATCGGCCTGGGGATGCTCATTCTACCACATATAACGTCGACTATGGCTTGGCAAGCCCTTTGAAAGACCCAGCCACGTTTTCTTACGACGATCCGCTTTTGTATCTGAATCTTCAGATCACCGAAAACTCAGGAATGCAGAACGAAACTGTATTCCCCGCTTTTCTCCGGGACCTGGCTCCCAATCTGATACCCCACACCCCCGCATGGAACACCAACCTGTGGAATATGCCCGGAGCCTTTGGGCCGCTGCCTGAAGATGCCATGGAGCTAGATTCGTCGCCTTCAGTCGACCCGTCCACTTTCCAAAACTTGGCCGCTTTCGGTAACAATGGTGACAACATGGGCGGCGTCCCCGAGTTCACTTCAAACCCCGTGGAAAACACGTATAGCAAGTTCCAATTTGCGGTCACGGGGCTGGATCTGGATCCCATGGCAAACCTTGTAAATAGCACGAGTCCTGGAGACTTGTTTCGTGGATTTCAGGCCACTTCCTCGTCTCATGTTTTTGATCAAGGCCACAGAGGTTCACTCATTTCCGAGGATGTAAGCCCTGGCACGAATGAGCTCGAGCAACGGCACCAAAGTGTACTTTTTGGGCACTCCCAGACTGCGGAATCTGTTTATGCGTACCCGCCTGCATCAGACTTCAGCCCGTATAGCTATACAGGCCGGAGTAATGTTTCGAACGGCGGTTTTCAAGGCGATGCAAGCATATACCCTGCACTGGCTTACGAGTTTGCTGAAGCCAAGGATAACGCCAGCCACCGTACTTCAATTCTGGCTGCAATCAACGAGTTGCTGCCTTTAACAACAACCACATCGTTCACGCCTTCGGCCACCTCTCTACATCTGACCCAGCCGTCGTATTTTTCTGCACAGCAGTTCTGGCGCACGCTGGTCGACCAGCCTCCCTCGCTGCTTGGCCGAGGATCCCTAGACTTATATCTGCGCCGTAGGCCAAGTGTGGAGAGTGTGGGCTCTGGACCCAATGTTCCGGCAAGAAGTCAGCGAACTCTTGCCTCATATTTCCATTTCAGAGACCGCGATAGAAAGCTGCCGATGCTGCGGGGCGACTCACCTGCTCTGGTCGAATGGGCGCTGTCACAAGCGCAGCTAACACAACCTCGCCATTCGATCCGTAGCATCTTCAGAAATGCGAACGGCCCATCGCCCGCTGGTGAAAACGAGCCATTTTGCATGCATGCGGCAAACAGATTTGTTCCATCTATCCAGATTGGTCTGGAAGACGCGCAGCAAGCTGAAGGCGAAGGGTCTGTGCCCAAGAAATCCAAACGGTCGAAAAGAAACTTGTTCACTCGTTTTAAGCTGGCCAGAGGCCATGATTTGGTCGACTTCAAGCAGGAGCACGCGGAAGACTTCTTTAGGCCAGAGAGTTTCTCGGATACAGAGCTCAAGGAGGATTCAAAAATCCGGGAAACTCAGCCCACGGAGAAGATGAATGTCTTGCCAGAGGCACTGGCCTCTCTGACTAAAGTTTCCACCAATCCTCTGCACAACGTCGAGTCCACATTATTTGCAAGTAATGGTGGAGATGAATTACAACAGCCAAATTACGCAGCTTTGTTCACGGGCGTCGGGAAACGCAGAACACTCGCGAGTAAAAAGGGCAAAAAGAAGACTGACACAGTTGTGAAGGTAGAGCCGGGCGTGAAGGTAGAGCCGGGCGTGAAGGTAGAGAGTGATTGTGAGATGATGGCTTTGCGTCCCTCAGTTTCCAACAATGATACTTCCGGAGACTGTTTGCTGACAGGCAGTATCCCACATTCGCTGAACTCATTCAACTCCAAGGACTCGGGATCGCAGGACCTAGCTGGAGTTTCTACGCCGCTGGCATTTGCTAACGCCTCGAAGCGCATTTTGGGGTCCCGGCTCATGAAGAAGAAAAATCACGTCACTAAGGTCGAGCGCTCGTCCAGCGACGTGGTAGAGGTTGACCTCCAGTCTTTGGACCTTCCCGCGAGTACCGAGATTTTATCGAAGCCCCGCCTTCTTAGCAAAACGCGAGGTCGCAAGGAAGACAGAGAAGCCGACATGGTTGATCAGTCCAAGATTTTTGTTTGCGGGTACTGCGATCGGCGGTTCAAGAGGAAAGAGCACCTAAAACGTCATTTCCGGTCGTTGCATACATCAGAGAAGCCATACGACTGTCCTACTTGTCAGAAAAAATTCAGCAGGACAGATAACCTCAATCAGCATCTAAAAATACATAAACAAGAGGAAGAAGAGCGTGTTGCTGCCGCTGCCGCTGCTGCTTCCCTGATCAAGAGGGAAGTGTGTGCAAGTGCACAGAACGCCTAAATGACTAGGGTATAAGGGATTTCTCAAACAGAAAGCTTGAATGGCTAGAATATATCGCAAAAGATCACATAGATAAATACTTACTTGGCTAGCGTTATCAGCAAGCGTTGTTGGTGACAATGGTCGCTTCTTAGTAGAGCACCTGACATCAAAAGAATGAAGTTCGGTCTGCAATGATTCTGCCGACTATGTACCACGCCCAAGACTTGAAGGATTAGTGAAAATCAGCTCGCGTCCTTGTAAACTCGGCGGATTAAACCGAGTGAAGTAACGAGAAGAGAAAAAAGATGAATAAAACAAAGAAGAAATGAAAATGCAAGTCTGGGCCAAAGGAAGGGAAATTGTGGTAATAGCGACATTCACGTCAGCACCAATTTGTTTAAGCAACAATTTGTTCGAGCAACAATCTGATTTAGCCACAATCTGATTTAACAACAATCTGATCCAGCAGCACGGATTGAACTATAGCTGAAGGTTCAATTCCTCGTTGAGCCGGTTGGACGTCAACCCGTCAAGGATTGTCTCGCCCTTGATTCTGTGGGATCCTGGCTTTGAAACTCCGCCTGAACTCTCTTCCAATGCACGCAGGCACACGCCGTTGGCAAGATGCTTCTTATAGCCCTCGATACGGGTGAATTCTCTGCCACATTTGCACCTGCAGTGCTTGGAAATCATATGAGACTTCACATGTCGATTCAAGTCGTGTTGGCGCACAAAGCTCTTCGGGCAGTACGAGCACGTGAAAGGCCGGTCGCTAAGGTGGGTTTGAATATGTGACCGCACATTGTAGCGCCGGGTGAACTTCTTGCCGCAGTTTTTGTAAACACAGACAAAATTCTTATCCTCATCAGGGCCCTCCCAGTATTTGTCGAGCTCGCCAGGTGGGAGAAGGGACGTTTTCTTCATCGTACGTTTGGGCGAGAGTTCCTGGATTGCTTTGCGTACGTCTTTGGTTGCCTTGCCATTGGGCGAGATGATTGGGCTCCACTCAAGAGTGATTCTGTTGGTTCTGGGAGTGATGGGCGCATGGTTTTTGAGCGGCGTGAGCTGGAGAATCGTCTCATTGGCATCGACGATGGTGTCGTCTGCATGCGACTCCATCACACGGTTAATCTGCCTGATCGGCGACAGTTGCGGAAATTCTCGGGCCGGAGAAGATGAGTTGAACCGGCTGGGAGGCTGGTCGAAGTAGCATTCGGCGTCGTCGCTAAAAAATTGCGGGTTATAGAGTCCGCGCTTCTCTGCAAGGGGCAGCAGCTCGAGGGTTGCTTGAGAACGTAAAGGCGACAGCTGATTTTGAAGCAGGGCATATTGGTTGCGAGCCGAAGAATAGTGGTTTTGGGGCAGCGGGCTATGTGGTTCGGGCGAGGCCTGGCTCAGCGACCCGGTAGAAGGCGGCGGTAGGTACACATTCATATTCATGCTGAGGGCATCGGACCGGCCCATGGGACCCTCTTCATGAAGGCTCTCCTCATGATGCTCTCGAGGTGCATGCGGCATGTACAGCTCGTTTCGTGGCAGAGAAAAGTTTTGGTTAAGATATGTGTTTGATATGGGAGAACGGAAGCTCAGGGTTGGCGAGGTTGCCGGAAACGCAGGCTGTAGCATAGGCTCTCTCACTGGGATCGGTACATACCCTTTCAATTTTGGGCTCTCAAATGCAACAAGATCGTCGATGTCATCCGGATACTGCTCGTGCTGTTTCGGGTGGTGGATTTGCGGGAGAGGCCGCGACAGGCTCAAGAACCGCTCAAAAGTCGCCCTCTCGCTATTTGTGGGCGGGTCGGGCGGAAACTTGTACAGTTTTGGGTTTTCGTTTGTGACTATCATATCGTTCACATGCAGTTTGACCTCCGTGGGGACCAGGTCTACTTCCGGATGCTCGTCTTCTTCTTTCAAGTGAAACGGTTTGCACGCCTCTAGCGGCTCGTCAAAATTGAAATTGAGTTGCTCATTAGAGATCACAGGTTGTGTGGTTCTCGCGAGCTGCGTTGGCGAGATCGACTTGACTGTCTCCTGCGGCGCCTTCATCATTCTGCTGATATCTTCACCGCCAGCTCCGCCAAGCGAGAACTCACGATTGTGATCGAGGAATCCAAAGATTGCCGTTCCGCTGGGTTTCTTTGAATGTCTGAAATGCGACATCAGTTGCAAATGTGACTTGCTACTTCCCCTGGATGATCTCTGTGGCGGCCCTGTGGCCTGACCGTAGCCCGAGGGCACATCCAAATCCTGAAGCGTAGTAAGCGCTTCATCAAAAAGATCGTCGAAGTCTTTATATTCCGAAAGATAGTACGCAAGGTCCTCGTCTGTCTGAGGTGGCATATCACTGGCCGGCTTGAGCGAGAGCATCTCGTCCCAATTAGAACTTTCCATTGTAAATGTTTGTGCCGGTAAAAGTTTATTGTAGAAAGATAGGATGTTCTTTGTTTAGTTTTCGAGGTTGTTGACCTCTATTACTCAGAGCGTTTCTTTTGATCACTCTTTTCCAAGTTTGTATTTAATCTTTTGGTGCACCTGCCTTGCCGCTTGTTTACTTTTGCAAGCTCAGCCCGAATGTATAGCGTTGAATTTTTTGGCAAGTCGCTTCGTGGCAGACAGAAATCCTTGGGCAATCGCAAAGTTGAATTATGTTCGATGCTTGCTGGCTTTTTAGAAAGTCCGGGCAGTAAGAACGCCAAACTATGGTGACTGAAGTCTTTCTAGAACAGAGAGGTTACTGGTCCGAGGGAAAACGATCCGGACGAGAGCCGTGGTAATATGGGAATGTCAATAATGTAGTATAGAAAAAAACACTCCTGCTGGTTCTGCAATTCATAAGGGATTCCTCATCCACGCTCGGTTCGGGCAACCTTATGGGATTAGCCTTAGCATATGAAGGAAACCGGCTAGAGATCTAATTTCCCGATCGGTGACATTCGCAAACACTACCGCGCTGCGCCTAAGACACGTGCGTGCACATAGATAGTTTCTGCGCATCGGCAAAAATGGGTATTTACCTATTGCCCGTTTGAGACATGAACCTTTCATTTTCACTCCTCTCAAGAGACCGTTTCAGATCCGAAATCTGCTCACACAAGCCGAGTTTATGGTGCCATACGCGTCAATGTGTCTAAAAACCTGATAAGCGACTAAAGAGAATTTAGAACTGACCTCGCATGGGGTCGAGCAGGATGATATTATGAGAGGGATCTGATTATACTATAATTTTAGGCTGTTCTCATTTTAAGGAATATTTTGTTGTGGAGAATGCACAAAGATTTAGATTCTCAGGCGTATCATTACATATGCTGCTTGCTTCGGTCGACTCAGAGGTAGGATTGGTATCTGCAAAGTTTGAATTGCGGCTGCGCAATGCGTTAGAGGGGCAAGTTTTTGCATCTCGAGCACTGGCACCCCCGTTCGCAATCATGTTACCGTTTATAATTGACTTATAGTTTTCTGATCTGGCTGTACCCCACCTCTTACTTCTTCCCGAATGTAACACCCAGCTCAATTCTCGTAGCGTGGCGAGATCTGGATGTCGAGACACGGAGCGCAAGCTTGAAGAAAGTTTTTTTTTTTTTTTTTTTCAATTGAACGGGCCTTCGAGTTTAGGTACGTGAAAGCTTTGACGAGGCGGCTCGTAGTTTGAAAATTAGTACAAGGGTATCGATCATAATTTGTTGCCAAGGGATGAAACAGCAGGGAGAAGCACACAATCCAAACTACGCATCGCTCACCTTAGTTGGCCGGATACTGTGAGGCGAGACCTCAATATGAGACAAAGTAGTTTCAAGCCAAGGTGAAGTCTCTGGATCGATACTACCTCTGTTCAAGACTACTATCTAGTTGATGCTGACAAGGATTTTGGTTTTTTTGTCAGAATTTTTATAGCCCGTGGTTGGGGCTTCAGCTTCGCCAGGCACGATCGATCGCAAGAAATTTGAGGTTCTGAAGATCGATTGCTTGGAAGGTTTTGCGATATAAAGGCCATATTGGTGATTGCGTAAGCCATACCGGGAATTTGATGTCCACGAGCCACAGCAACTCGATTGCTTCTTGAGGAGATCAGGCCTCAGAGCGCTTTCCCAACAAACCTCGCAAGTCACAGTGTGGGCCTGTAAAATAATGAATCGAATTTTTTCTTTAGCTATGTATTCAACTTTTCTTTTTGGCTTGTATTGGCTATCTAGTTGATGAATTTGGGCGAGTTTACGCGTTTATGCTGACAACAACATCTTTCTTGGGTCCTCAATAAACTCCTTGATTGTTTTCAAGAAAGTGACAGCCTCACGGCCATCCAAGACTCTGTGATCGTAAGTCAATGCAAGGTACATCATTGGTCTAGAAACGATCTGGCCGTTGACAGTGACAGGTCTTTCCTTGACACCATGCAAACCCAAGACCGCGGTCTGAGGCAAGTTGATGATTGGAGTTCCGTATAACGATCCGAAAACACCTCCGTTGGAGATCGTAAAGGTTCCGCCGGCCATGTCCTCCAAGGACAACTTACCGTCCCTGGCCTTCTTACCCAACCTGGTGATTTCTTGCTCAACGCCCAAGATTGATAACGACTCGGCGTTTCTCACAACTGGAGTGACCAACCCCTTAGGCGTGGCAACGGCAATGGAGATGTCCATGTAGTCCCTGAAAACCATGGTGTCGTTGTTCTCGATGGAGGCGTTGACGGCTGGGATTTCCTTGGAAGCCAAGGCAGCGGCCTTCGAGAAAGCACCCATAAAACCGAATTTGATGCCTGTCTTGTCCAAAACTTCGTCCTTGTACAATTTTCTCATGTCCATCAAGTTCGACATGTCAACCTCGTTGAAGGTAGTCAAAGAAGCAGCGGTATTTTGAGACTCCTTGAGACGCTCAGCAATTCTCAATCTCATTCTGTTCATTTTGACTCTCTCCTCGCTTCTAGAGAAGGCTGTAAATGAAGCTGGCTGGTCGTTAGCCTTGGACTCCTGCTTCTTGGGTTGCTCTTTCTTGGGCTCCTCCTTCTTAGCCTCCTTCTTGGGCTCCTCTTTCTTGGGCTCTTCCTTATTGGACTCCTCCTTCTTTGGGGCGTCGTCCTTCGACTCCTCCTTGGAAGCCTCCTCCTTCTTTGCACCACCCTCTGGGGCATCGCCTTCCTCTATCTTGATGATATCCTGGCCAACCTCGACGGTGTCTTCAACAGCCACTAAAAGCTCGGTGATAGTACCAGAGACTGGGGCATTGACCTCGACATCAATCTTGTCGGTCTCGATAGTGGCGACAAGCTCGTCTTGGTTGACAAAGTCACCCACCTCTTTGTTGAACGCAGATAACGTACCTTCGGAGATCGACTCAGCCATCTCTGGAACCTTCACAGACGTAGAAGCAAATCTGTGGAAGGTCAAGTTAGGCATCGTGGCCAATCTTGGCGTAGCCGTTTTCGTCACCAAACTTCTGGCGATAGTCGATGGCGTGGCCTTGGCTCCAGAAGCGGCAGCCCTAGGCAAGCGGCGCAAATTACTTCTAAGAGTTCTAGACAACATGGTTGTGTGAATGGTTTTGAATGTGTATAAATAAGATTGGATTTACTCCTGTGTTGAAACAGAAGGGGTTTTTTCTTATTAATGATTTTAGTTTTTTTTTGCATTGCGGAGACTCTTGCTTCTTGAGTGCATGTTCCGAGAATCCCCGGGGCCAGCCAATGACCGCGCGCGAATAGAGAACCCGGCACCTCCACGGCAATTTTCTGCTGAGTGAGCCCCACGGATCTCATCTCACTTCTCAAAAGAGTGCCCTTTTTATTTTGCAGCAATGCTCGCCCGCGCCAGCCATGAGCGGGGACAGCCCGAGTATCTCATACGCCTGCTGTTTTCACATTAATCATAGAGTTTCGATGAGATCCCGTTGGCTTAGATCGCCATATGGCGATTTAAAAGAACTGTGAGACGCAAATTCTAGTTTCCGTCATTATTTCTGACTAGATAAGGTATGCTTCAGCGAGAGTAACTAAGCGGTCAGCGACGATTTTCTTCCAACGTCTTGCGAGAGTTGGGTACACCATAAGAGCGATTTCGCATTAAATAAACACCTTTCAAGTTTCTCTTCACATTTTAAAGATAGACCTAGCGGAGGCCGACGACTTATTAAAACAAGCTGCTCGACTGGCTGCTTGATTGGCTACGACCTTGCACAGCGCCGCCCTTTTTTTTTGACTAAGCTCCTTCCTTCAGCAGCAATGTTAACGCTCACAATATCTAACGCACTTTGGATATCAGCAGGTGGCTTTTTGAGAAAGTTAAGGATTTATACGACTTCATTGGTAGGCACTTATATCTGACTCAATGGAATGTACCCTGATTCTTTTCGAGTTTTACCAAATGTTCTTACAACACCTTTTCAACGCGACCGACTCTTTGGGAAAGGCAAGCACTTTTATGGCGAAACACAAACTGAATTCTGTGTTGGGAGGTCGTCATATCTTTCTAAAAAAGATGCCGATTTTTCTCTGTGAAAGGTGATTACACTTTAGAAAAAAAAAAATTAAGCCCTACGCGGGGGTCGAACCCGCAACCTTGAGATTAAAAGTCTCACGCTCTAGCCATTGAGCTAGCAAGGCTGTTTTGTGCAAGAACAACGTGCGTATTTTTCAGTGTCACAAATTAAAAAAGTTTTGATTTTACCTCACTTTTCTTGAGCTCGTCAAGCGAGTGAAATAGATGGGGGCCTCCACCCAGTGCAAAAAGTTTCTTTTAAAAGACTGAACTAAATGGCGCGCCAAGAGGGGTTGCTTCTGCCGTGGTGACGGCGTGAGGCGACCCGAGTTCGACACTGGGTACGATTCTTGAGAGCTGGTCTGAGGTTTTTATATAACCGCGCAGCAGTTTTGATATCCACACTTGGTGAAGACAAAGACTGGTACACAAAATACCTTCGGTTGAAACTCATACATCATATGGGTAAGATCATAAGCGGCGACCGACAGACACCGGCAACCATGGCGCGTAATCTTCATTGTGCAGATTTTCTTCTAGAGACTACAGGGCGCTTCTTCAAAAATCTTGATTGGAC
>JAJLZY010000038.1:0-74807 GCA_030564885.1 Metschnikowia kofuensis (nom. inval.)
GGAGTTCCTATCGTCTTCATCTTGACGTCCGAAAAGGAGAAAATCTGGAAACATCCAGAGAATCTATTTTTTTTTTTGCTTCGTAGGTTTTCAAATTGTGTGAGCTTTTTCTCCCTCAAAAGCTGATCTGTTTTTGGCTCTCGAGTTCTCCAATCTTTCAAAACTTGGCCAAAAGCTCAATAACTCAAATATTTTTCCCAAACAAATTTACGTGCAAATCTTTTATATGTATATGTATATATATATTTTTTACATCATACATTGGGTGTCAATATTGGTTTTAATGTCAAAAATTCTGCTTGCTGCTGATCATACCGTTTGATCCCACCCCAATCTCCTTTCGCGTTTTAAAATGGATTGCTTGCTCATACCTTCCTCAACCAGGTCCTGATGGAGTTTACCCTGTATCTCCAAACAGAAAACTTGAGCACATCTTGAGCAAATCTTAGACACATTCTAAGCATTAGCGGGATAATAAAAAATTAAAGACCGCAAAAAATTCATTCATCTGACTACTCCTCAACTCCATCCTTAGCCCATCAAACTTTGTCGTCTTCATCCCAAAGCACTTCAGCGAGACACCACCATTCGCACCTGTACATTCGCGCGAAAGTTTTCTTCATTCACCTAAAGATACCAAGGACCACTCTCTTACATCAAACTAATTCACTAAAAATGGCCCCAAAGCAAGTCCCTTCCAGATTAGAGCAAATCAAAAACGCCCCAGCCTTCACCGCTGCTGTTCAGGTTGCGGTTTTTGCCGCCGGTGTCGCTTTCATCCAATCCCCATTGATGGATTTCTTGGTGCCTCAATTGTAAATGAGGTCAAGCGTTGCTTCCCAAATCCACACCTCTTAGTCCGAAACCACACACCTCTGTATATATATCGAATGAAAAACATTGACTATTCTGGAGATCGTTGCAACTGGACTTCCGATTTCCCCTTGGATTGTAGAATGTTATGACATGATCAATCGCATGTCGACGGATGCAGAAGACAAGAAAGGAAAGTGTTTGCCCACCTACAGACACCACTTGAACGTTCCAAGAACGTCTCAAAACCGTACGTCACGGGCGAGAAGATATATTCCAAATGAACTCGATTCTCGTGTTTTGATGTTAAGCGATTTTAGTTGCTGAGGGACATATGCAAAATACTATGGTAAGTTCTTACCAAAGGGGATCGCCATCTACTCAAGTAAATTCTCTAAATCCTATGATTCGTGAAAAAGATGTATTAGGGTCGAAAGTAAATGAGAATGGGAGAGGACCCACAATACTTGATCCATTATATTGTCACCTCTGTCAGATTTTGAATTCCGGCAATGTAGACACAGTTACTTGATAAACAAGTCAGTTGTGGAGTTCAGGAATCGACTCATGGCCGAGAGTGATAATCGCAAGAATAGGCGTTAAATACCGGGAACTGTTGTTTGCTTGGGGCTCGAGGACTTTATCAGTAAGTGGAATTAGCCAGTAAGCTCGACATTTTGCGTGGATGAAACCCAGTTCATGCTTCATATTTCATTTGTGTGAGCGAAATTTTTAATAATAATAAAACCTACAGACAGACTTTCTCTCATGTAAGCGCATTGGAAGAGCTGACTTCAAATATACTTCACCATTTGTCACGATCGCACTTTTTACTAACCAAGGTCAAAGAAAAGCACACCTTGGATTCGTAAAACCAGCAACATTCAGCTAAAATCACTTAGATCGGGTAGTACGCATTATGAGCTGAGCTTTTATCGGTCAAACGGATAAGTTTAATTTACCGAGTTTTATCTCAAGATAGGGTCGCTTGGAAAGAGTACAAAATATGTCGATGAATGGGCCGAATTCTAAAGAGCAATAGTTTGAAGCTTACGACAGCTCAGCGTCCATTCTCCTCATACACCCCTCTTGAGCGTCAAAAGCTCAAATTTTGTCTGTATTAGGCGTCTTATAATATTAAGCCTCTTTTTTCTTCCCTGTTGTATTATTCTTCCCTCAAATTTCTTTTGAAAAAAAAGCAGACTTTTCAGCTGCAAAAGAAGAGCGGCCAGGCTCACACAGTGTACGCCTTCTTTTGTCCTCGGTGTGAGTCGACTGTGCCTCTCCTCCAAAGTAAGAGATAGAAAGTAAAAACGAAAGTAGATAAAATAGGGGGCATGCCGCAATGGATTGATTTAAATATGCGAGAAGCGAAAAAGTGTTAATTTGAAAGCGGCTCTTCTTATCAAATCGAGGTAATTTAGGTGCGAAATTCCACCTCTGACAATCGAGTGATGCCCCGGCCTGATCAGCAGGAGCTGCTTTAAGAATAATACTAGCTCGTGAAAAATCCCCAACAAAGAAAAAATGAATGATGGATAGCATTTAAAATGGCTGGGACTCTGGATTAAGGATACTTTCATAGAAAAATATCGCCTTCTCTCCTGGCCTGCTGCAAATAAATAGCAGGTGCTCCATCGTTTTTTGTTTCTGAAATCTTTACATCCTCAGGTCTGATGCGATTGCCAGGCAGCCCTGGCGCCGCGCGCACGTGACTACGCGTGCGATCAGCCCACTTCAGCCGATTTCCATCAGATCTGTCTTGAATCAATTAGAAATATCCCACATGCCAGCGGAAAACATGACTATTCAATTTCAAACACCAAATCCTCGGGAACCAGCAGCATAATCTGTCTAGAGTTCGGTGGCATAGAAAAAAGAGATATCGTACCACGTGACATTCTCACTCAAAACCTCGCGAGTGGGCCCGCCTTAAATCTGGGGTCCACGCAATTCCAGCCGCTTGCGGAGTCCGGACTTAAGCTGGGCCCTCGGTCCATTGATCCTCGGCCCGGCCCGCCATCACTTCTTCTCCACACTGCGATTTGTGCGGGCCCCATTATATAAGGCACGGCTATTCTTCGCCCCCAGGCTTCAGCATAGATATACAATATTTTAGGTTCTTCTTTATCCAAAAGTCTTTTTCTCCAACTCAAAGATATTTGAAAATTTGAGGAAAGAGAAATAAAAAATCAAAATATATTTTAGTTTCACACGGCACCGATACTACTGATATATTTCTCAATTCCACAGAAGTCACGGTCAGACCCGCACCCATATTCTATACTCTGATTTAATCACACTCAACACTCCTGTCTTCTTCCTTCAATAACAAAATTCTTACCTGCAACATGGCTATTTCCACAAACACGGTGGACTCGGCCCCGGCGCCCAACCCCCAGATCTCGATCCAGTCGGAAAGAGCCAAAAACAGGTTTGACCCAGAGACCATGCACTACTTCTTAGAGTCTCTGAAGGAAAACGCCGAGGTGTTCAAAACCATCATCCAGCAGTTGGAGAGAGACCCTATTTTGGGCAACGACGCCAGCTACTACGATCTCACCAAAGCGCAACAAAGAGAAATCACAGCGCGCAGAATCGCCCGTGTGGCACAGTACCTTGAAGTTGGAAACCCAGAAAGCTGGGAGACCACCAGAACGTCGCTTTTGAACCTCGTGGACTCGCAGGTCGGCACGCGGATCGGCGTCAACTTGGGCTTGTTCCTTGGCTGCATCCGGGGCAACGGAACCGCGGAACAGCGGAAGTTCTGGACCACGACCAAGGAGACCGTGCACTTGAAGCATCTATACGGGTGTTTTGGCATGACGGAGTTGGCCCACGGGCTGAACGTCGCCGGCTTGGAGACAACCGCCACGTTCGACAAGGAAAGAGACCTGTTTGTGATCAACACCCCGCACATCGGAGCCACCAAGTGGTGGATTGGAGGCGCAGCACACTCGGCCACACACTGTGCGGTGTATGCGCGGTTAATTGTAGACGGCGAGGACTACGGCGTCAAGACGTTTGTCGTGCCTTTGCGCGACTCGGCGCACCAGTTGATGCCCGGCGTGACGGTCGGCGATATCGGCGCCAAGATGGGCCGAGACGGGATCGACAACGGCTGGATCCAGTTCTCCCACGTGCGGATCCCCCGGTTCTTCATGCTCCAGAAATTCTGTAAGGTGTCCCGCGAAGGAGACGTGAAGTTGCCTCCCCTCGAGCAGCTCTCGTACTCGGCGTTGCTTGGCGGCAGAGTCCAGATGGTCATGGACTCGTACAGATGGACGGCGCGCTTTGCCACCATTGCGCTCCGGTACGCGGTGGGCCGGCGGCAGTTCAAGCTGGCGTCCCAGGGCGACGGCAAGGAGACCCAGTTGCTCAACTACCCGTTGCACCAGCGCCGCTTGTTGCCGTTCTTGGCCCAGGCGTACGTGTTCAGCGTGGGCGCGTGGAAAATCGACCACACCATCACGCAGACCTTGGACACCTTGGACAGGAACGTGGCCGCGGAAGACATGCCCGCGATCATGAGGTCGATCGAGGACTTGAAGTCGCTTTTCATCGACTCGGCGTCGGCAAAGTCCACGGCCACCTGGTTGACTGCAGACTGTATTGACCAGTGCAGACAGTCGTGTGGCGGCCACGGGTACTCCTCGTATAACGGCTTCGGCAAGGCGTACAATGACTGGGTGGTCCAGTGTACATGGGAAGGCGACAACTCTGTGCTTGCGATGTCGGTGGGGAAACCCATAATCCGTGCGGTGAAAGCCGTGTTGGAGCTGGGCAAGAAGCAGAAGGCGTCGCTTGCGTTTTTGAACGACGCAAAGAAATTCGACACGAAAGACCTTGTGCTTGAGTCTGCGGACCACGTTTTGGATATCAAGAAGGTCTTGGCAGCAATCGAGGTGTTGATCACGCGGATTGCGATCCAGGGCGCGAAGGTCGTGGCCGAAAACAACGACAACTTCGATACTGTGGGCGCCGCAAGCTTGGCCATTTCCAAGTTGAAGGCTCATTTGTACTTCTTGAGCGAGTACGTGAAGAGGATTTCCGAGAACGAGTATAAGGAGGTCAATCCGTACTTGGTCAAGTTGGGCCAGCTTTATGCGACAGCAAACGTCATCGAGAAGTTTAGCGGTGAGTTTTTGAGCTACTCGATCATCTCACCTGATCTCCTCAACGAGCTCACCAACAAGATCGTGCCCCAGATCTGCAAAGAGATCAGACCAGACGTCATTGCCTACACGGACTCCTTCCAATACAGCGACTTTGCCTTGAACTCCGCGATTGGAAAGTATGACGGCAATATCTACGAGAACTACTTCGGCACCGTGAAGACGTTGAATCCTCACAGCGTCACAAAGGCGCCTTACAGCGCAGAGTTTGAGCTTGCCTTGAACAGGCCGCTGCTTGAGATCAGAGATCGTTACGAGAAGTCCGAGGAAGCCGCCTCCGTCTTGTCGAAGTAGGTATAGATACCATTTTATATTATAATTTATAAGGGCGTTAATGAAATTATTGTTTTTTTTTCCTTAATCTGTAGATTGATATGATCAAAGGAACACGTTATTCGTCTACTTCCAAGTACGCTTTGTTAAGCAGACACAATCTTCATGACAACCCATAACACATGGCTTATCAACAACATATCCATTGGTATAGGCTCTATAAAAGGGTTGCGAGCAAGTGTGAGACTAAGTTTTCAACATTAGACATTTGTCTCGAGAAGCTAGTCTCTTATTTGTCTCTCAATCTTGTTTTCAAGTCTCTCACGCTAAACCCAAGGGGATGCTCATTCTAAGTCGCAGATAATGACAGCTGATTTCGAGAAATTTTAAAGTAAGGCATGCAAATTTCGGGACAATCAGATAGAAATTGGAGGCAATGCTGAAAGAAAAGAAGAGCATTTCAAGATTTTCACTGCTAAGCTCGGCCATGGGATAATTTGCTTCCAAACATGAAGATGTTCCATCTTTGACACTCTTCTCCCTCAATCATAATTTCAAAACTCCCATCAGATCAAGACTAATCAAAAAAAAGGTGAAGTGAAACAGATATAAGAAGTTTCGAGATAACTCGCAAAGCATCTCTCTTTTTTTCCAGTATAGTGTTGACCAAATATACCACCTCGTGCTTTTCCGCGGAACACGTTTCAATCATTGGCTTGTGAAATCTGGGGAAGCGAGGTCTACCCCACAACCGTCGAGCCTGCACAGGGGCACGTAACCATATATAGACAAGGACCGGATGATCTTGGTAAGTGTAGTCAGAAAAAGGGATATTGAGCCTTTTCACTTTGCTTGAGAAAGAAAAAAAAACAAGACAAACAAGTATGCCAATCACTGGAAAATCTTTAGTAAGTACCACGCCAGGGCCCTCGCCTGCGATTCTGATGATGGAAGAACGGGCCAAGGCCATGTTCGATCCTTCAGATATGCACAATATCGTGGAAGGAACGCCAGAAAAGGCAAAGAAGATCATGGAAATTTACCAGTCTTTAGAAAGAGATCCGATTTTGGCTCCTGGCTTTGCCGACTACGAGTTGTCCCGCGACGAGAACCGCGAACAGACAACTACCAGAATCGCTCGGATGACACAGTACGTGGAGCTGGAATCATATACTGATTTTTGGCGGAGATTGAATCTTGTCACTTCTTATGATCCTTCTTTGGGCATCCGGATCTCAGTTAACTTGGGGCTCTTCATCAATTGCATCAAAGGTAACGGCACTGACGCACAGTTTCGGTTCTGGTGTTTGGAAAAAGAGGCCAAGTTTATGAAACAGCTCTGGGGCTGTTTTGGCATGACCGAGCTTGGCCACGGCTCAAATGCGGCCGGTGTAGAAACGACAGCTACTTTTGACGAGAAAAGCGACGAGTTTATCATCAACACACCTCATATAGGAGCCACAAAATGGTGGATTGGAGGCGCGGCGCATTCGGCCACGCACTCGTCGATCTATGCCCGTCTCGTTATTAAGGGCAAAGACTATGGTGTGAAAACGTTTGTGGTACCTTTGCGGGACTCAAATCATCAGTTAATGCCCGGGGTCTCAATTGGTGATATTGGCCTGAAAATGGGCCGTGAGGGCGTGGACAATGGCTGGATCCAGTTTTCATCGGTCCGGATCCCGCGGTTTTTCATGTTACAGAAGTTTTGTAAAGTTGCCCGTGACGGGACCGTGACGCTTCCTCCGCTTGAACAATTGAGTTACATTTCTCTTTTGCAAGGACGTGTGGGGATGGCCTCTGATTCTTACAGAATCTGTGCCAGATTCATGACCGTGGCTACGCGTTACGCCGTTGGCCGTCGCCAGTTCAAAGGCGACCATACTGGCAGCAGCCAAGAAACTCAGCTTATAGATTATCCTTTGCACCAAAGAAGATTGATGCCCTACTTGGCCTTGACCTATGCCGCTGGTGTGGGCACAGACCGTTTGGAGAGACAACACGAATCCGTGGTTCGTGAGTTGGAAGAAGCTGTTGAGAAAAAAGACGAGAAAGCCATTCTCGAGTCGTTGGCTGACACAAAGTCACTTTTCATCGATTCGGCTGCTTTGAAATCAACGTTGACGTGGCTTGCCGAGAGCTGTATTACCGAAGCAAGGCAGGCATGTGGCGGGCTGGGCTACTCGGCGTACTCTGGCTTCGGCAAAACATACGCTGACTGGGTCGTTCAGTGTACTTGGGAAGGAGACAACAACGTGCTTGGTATGTCTGCGGGAAGATCTATCATGAAGAATGTAAGCGACGTTTTGAAGAAAAATGCCAGAATTTCTGGGTCCTTGCTGTTTTTGACCAATGCAAGAAACTATGTGGGCTCCGAGGCTGTCTTGAAGAGTGAAGAAGATTTGGACCCCTCACAAGTACTCAGGGCCTTGGAGGTTTTGATTGTGAGAGTTTCGGCTTCCGCATTGAAGAAAGCAGAGGACAACAAGAGCTGGGATTTTGTTTCTTATGAACGTGTGTTGTTGTCAAAGTTGAGATGTCATCACTACTTGCTAGAGACATTTCTTGACACTCTCGACAATGTGAAGAGCCCAGATCTCCTCTTTGTCTTAGCAAAGGTCGTCAGGCTCTACCTTTTGACCCATCTTTTGGAAAATTTCGGCAGAGAGTTCATTAGTTTCCAGGTCATGAGTCCACAATTAAGTCAAACAATTACCTCGAGATTAGTCGGAGAAAGTTGCTTAGAAGTCAGAAAGCAGTCGATCCCTTTGACAGACTCTTTCCAAATCCCAGACACCTTGCTCAACTCTGCTATTGGCGTCTACGATGGAAATTGGTATGAAAACTATTTCAGAGTGGTGAAAACTCTCAATGATCCAAGCAAGACTAAAGCGCCATATTCCAGTGACCTCGAGGCAATGTTGAATCGTGACTCAGTCACTGGCAGACAACGCTCTGAAAAGAGCAAAGCCGCAGAAGCCAAGTTATCACGCTGAAGAATGTAGTGTTGTGTTCGACTTGCAAATATAAAATAAATGTGTGCCAATAAATTTAAGTTTTCTTGCGACTTTTACGTTTTGACACTCTGTAAAAGAAGGTGAATTCTCGATGAAGAAGTAAGCTGAAGTCATCTAAAGCTGTAAAATAAATTCTCGACTGATGCCATAATGCGCCAAACAACAAGCTTAGAATCAGCAACAAGGTCATACGGAGACAATCTAATTATTCCATTCTCATTCTGGACATGAGCGTTGTATCTTATTTACAAGTAAGGTCTGAAACACGAGGCTGCGAGGGTCTAGCGCTTATACTGGAAGTGTCATCATTTTGGCTGCAAATCTATTCGCTCAACTAATAACGCCCACAGGATCCTCAGGAAAGAGAAATTCAAATGTGTCATTTCCAGTTGGCTTCTCCACTCACCTCGAATGACACCTGGAAGAAGAAAGTGACACACAAGCAATGAATAACTCGAATACTCTTTGTGTTTTCCAGGCACGAAGCGTCGCGTCGGGATTTATTTTCTTTCTTTTTTTCTAATCAATCTTACGCCGTGCCCTCACTCCTAGCTTTGTGGTTTTTTGCAGCCTCTCATCTGGCTATAAATTGCGGGCAAAATCCTCAAAACCATTTTTGTGCCACCTTCTCTTTTTCTATATCCTGGCTAAAATGAGTGAAGACGCTGACACCTGGCAATACGCTGCTGCTGCAATAGGTATGAATAAATTCGAGTGACTTGCAACTGATTATCCTATCACCGATCTAACACCTAGCTGTTCTCTGTCCTCCTGTTGCGGTTTATATTGCACAAGGTGGCTTTGACATGACTGTGATCATCAACATCTTCTTGACACTACTTTTCTGGTTCCCTGGAGTTTTCCATGCCCTCTATGTGGTCAGACATACAAATGCTGGAGAGGGTGAAGGTGAGGTCGTACCACCGCCCGAGTAAAGGAGGAACCCTGGCGGTTAGCTGTAACTCATTGCCTCACCGGAAGTAAATGCATGTGCTGGTAGACCAGAGTGCACCGGTTGCGAGGCTAAGCTGGCGTTGTGAGAAGGCCCAACACTTTGTCGCCGATGTTGGGTGCAATGCAGAGGTGCATGTCTAGAACTATCGCTATCATCCTTTCGCTTCTATATATAGTTTCGTAATAAATATCTTTGGGGGGTAATGACAAATGCTGGCTTTGGGATTGGCATTCCGGTCTCGGTTGACTCCAGAAGTGTCGAAAGGGGAAATGAAATTTGCCTGATATTCGAAGTGGAGTGTAGGAGAGAAGATATGATAAGAATCTTTTCATATGAGATCATGATCGTGAAATTATCCTAAGGAACCTAGTCATTAATTCAATACTTAAGCAATTCGGTAAACTCCAAGTTTGCCAATCTGAATATATACTCAACTCTCAGTCCATGTCTATTGTTAATCTTAAAAAGGCCTCGTATCCCCTAAACTCGTTAAATTGAAAGAAAGCGTCTAATTTTTTCTCTCATTGAGTACGCTTGTGAAAAACAGTATTCTTCGGGATAACTAGATAATCTTTCTGAGGATCTTGAGTCAAAGTGGCATTTTATCGAAATTATATAATGTAAGCGAGAGAATCAGTCAAAAGAAGTTTGTAATTGCCTGAGCTCATACAGCTTGGAATTTGGTCCATACCGTTGATCACGAGTCGATGTCAGCAGCAGTGTAATTACCAGTCTTGTAGTCCCACAAAAAGGAGACCGTGGAAGGAACACCAGAGGCAATGCCACATTGAGTGCCGTAGTCCTTGCCCTCCAATCTCAGCTCGATGTATTTCTCGTATTTTGAGAACTCACAGGAGAATCCAGGACCATCCTGACATGTCTTGATTGGCAAGACGGCGTCATTGATCAAGTATCTAACGTAAGAAGAGCCGCCGCAGTTGTACTTTTCGGTGACAATTCTGGCACCCTGAGGCGTGGCCTGAACATGCGAGTAAGGCGAAGGGAAGGGCACGTGGTCTGTTGGCAAGTCGTTCTCAGGCTCAAGAAGACCAAGTGCCGAGTGGAATACCTCGAGGTCAGTGTCGTGGGTGAACGCCAAAAGGACCTTGAAGTCTGGGTTTTCCTCCTTCAAAAACTGCAATGTTGCATTCAAGTATGGTGCCGCAGCGGTGGCAGTCATGTTGTTTCCGAATGAGTTTGAGTAGTATGTGCTGACATCGATGTAGTACGAGTATCTGATGAATTCCTCGTTGGTGAAAAGATCACACACAGGCGAGGCTCCACGGACATTGATCTCGTACGCACACCACTGGAACATGTTCTGCACATCGGAGGTAGTCAAGTTGAAGTGTGAGTTGCCCTTGACGATTCTGTCTCTTGCGGTTGCCAAGAAAGTCATGTTGTATTTTGCGATTTTGTCGTCGTTGGCATCAGAATCGTAGTTTATGCACCCTTCACGTGGCGTCAACGAGTTGGCACCCATCTTCTCATCCTCGTCAACAATGTAGTAGTCGACCGACTCGCTGCTATATTGGTCACCCATGAACCCACGAGCGAAGTACTTACTAGTCTCATGACATCTGCCCGAGTTGGAAGTGAACACTCTAAGCGGTTCTTCCGAGGCATTGAAAAGGGTACTGTACTTAGATCTGAACGAGGCGCCATGTCTCAAGGCATCGGTAGTTCCGGAGAATGTGCCTTCGGAGTTGATGGGCGATGTCTCCTTCTCATACAAGTTCTTGTCTGGGACAAAGTACGTGTAGTCGTTGAAAAACGCCAACTCGCCCACAAACGTCTGGTTGTAGTTCTTCACCTTGCTCATGATCGACTCGAGCTTCTTCCCCACGTTCTTAGATGGGAATCTTTCACCGTGTCTGGACATCAAATGCACTTGTTCCAAAGTACACTGTGGGGGAATGTCGGTTGAGATTCCGTACCCCGGATGTTGGACATATGGTCCAGCACCACCCAAAAATCTCACCACATTGTAGGACTCGACCGAGGCTTGCTCAGGGGTGGCCAAGTCTCTGTAGAAAGAGGACCCCACGAGGAGAAGACCGTTGTTGATGAGCTTAGAGATTGCAACCATGATAAGATAAGCTAGTTGGGAGGGCTCAGTGCTTCGACTGTTTCTTCTTGACTGGAGTAAAACTGATCAGCAAAACACTTGTGCTACAGCTTCTAAGTATCAGTATTTATATTACCGCCGAATTTCATCGATGGCTCGTCGGCATGAAAAACTGTAATAATGTAATTAAGTCTCATATATCAGAACGGGTTATCAGCGCACGTGTCAGCCCTCGGAAATTGTCAATTACGAAGTTTCCGACGCACGAGCGGAGCATTGTGCACTCCTCGGCTTTGGGCGGGTGCACTCGAGACTTGAAAGTTGAGCCGCTGAATTTCCGACCATGTATGAATTGAATCGTAGATCCACCTCCCCCAATACAACTATTGCCGTTCTATCCTATAATTTTGTAAAGCCGATAGCTTTAGTGGGATATAATGTTGTTATGCAAACAAAAGGAAAAAAATACTAAATGTAGTTGAAATAGCACTGAAATTGATAACTACAGGTGCTCTTTGCTCGACGAAAATAAATTGGCCCGGGCCTGAAACGAGCCACGTGAGCTTTCTTTTTTATTGCGGTTACTTGCAATTTGTGGGCCATGGAACGATTAGTGGAAATGTGAATCTTGAAAAAACCGTTCCTGTCGACAGGTTGTTGATTTTCTCGTAAATGGTAGCTTTTGTCGTTTTCACAGCCAAATTTCCGCTTGCATCTAAATAATGAAAAAATGGGACATTAAGGGATCAAATAATTGTGTAAAATGAGCAAGACGTTTTGTTAACCTAATTTTGAGATCATCAAAAGTGACAATTGGTCTTGTTGTAGAATAATTTTGATCTATATTTTTAGTAGCCCGTTATTGCTTCTTCACACGCTGAAAAGTAAATATGTCAAATCTACACTCATCAGAATTACACTTCGAGCTGAAATCTATTTTATCCTGGTTGTGTCCCTTTTGGACTGTTTTTTCACTCGAGCCTTTTGCACGCGAGGCTAGAATGATCACATGAATTCTTTTCTATGCAGGCTTGCCTGGGTGGGGAAACTTTTACCTGATTTTCTGTTTCTGAAAGAATCAATAATATTGTCGATATTCCAAGCTAAGCTGCATTTATTTTTACTTTACGACAGCCGTAGGATAACAAGAAATAAAAAGTCCTGGACCTTGTAATTAAGAGCCCTGCGTGTTGATTTCCGACTTATTTACGAGCGAGCACGTCGACTGCACTGTTCGAGAAGTGAAGGCGACTTTTGAGCTCTGAAATCAGAGTTAAGAGTGTCGGTAAAAAACACAGAAGCAAAATTGATCGAATCCAGAGATTGCTTATTGTTTGCCACTCAGCAGTCTAGACCCAAACTGGAGATATTGCTGTCACTCACCAGCCCGCCCCGGGCGCAGTATACAGGTCACGTGACGTGGCTCCTCCCCGCGAGCATTTGAAGCACGCTCCATTTAAGCAAAGCATTTTCTTCTTACCTAGCCCCTACAGTTTTACCATCACACAATGAACTCCGAAAAAATCGTCGCCGTCATCTTGGGTATGTCTGATTTTGAAACTAACCGCCAGCCTGCCTCGGCCTTTTACTAACATCTGCAGCTCTTTTCTTGCCACCTTTAGCCGTCTTCATGAAATGCGGTCTTTCGACCCCATTCTGGATTAACATCGTCTGTTGTATCTTCTTCTGGTTCCCAGCCATTCTTCATGCTTTGTATGTGGTTCTCAAGGACTAAGCAAGGCAGGCCGAATCAAGAAAGAGATAGGATTTCGATAGATTTGTCATAGATACATGCTGTTGGCGAAGCTCAATTCGTATGTGTGCGCTCGCTTTTGAGGCTGACAAACAAAGGGTCTCAAGCCATGCCTTGTTTTCTTTCCCCCCTGGTCAATTGAATTTGGAAATAAGAAAAGAAACTTTTCGATTGTATAGGCCCTAGTTTGTTGGTCAAACACGCATACTGCCAGTATATAAGCCAATACACTTTATTCTGAGACTGCTTTTCTCGTAGAAGACGTCATGTGACCGTGTTGTTGAATTTGCGTGCACGAGCCGAGTGGGGGCGGCTGAACAATGTGCTCGGCATGTGCCCGCCCCTTAACCGGAAATGTGAGATTTTTCCCTGTGTCCGGCCGGCGCATGGCGTGAGGGATTATCGAGCAGCGGGAAGTACAGGCTGCTTCCGGCGTTTTTTTTTTTTTTGTTTCTTTCTCAAGAGGCTTTTCTGCATGCCGTTGCATGTAAAACGTCTTTTGCGGACACCATGGCATTTTGCAAACCTCATTTTTACAGCGCTTGACGTACACGGCCCAAATGTTATTGACCCCTGAATGTGGTGATGTCACACTAGCCGTGGTCCAAGTTATGCTATGTTGAAATGGCCGCCCCTTGATTCGGCACCTGCACATACTTGATGCACCGCAGCTTAAATAACGGCCCGTATGCACTATTGCTCTTGATAGCGAGGTCGTCTTATCAATACCGATGTCGACATAGGGCAGCAGGTCTGTTGGATCTCTAAACGGTACAAACCTTTTTAGCTGAAGTCTGGGCTCCTGCTTCGCTTATACCTTTATTGTTATCAGATCTTGCCCAGAACTTCCCTCTGTTCTATCCCGCTTTCGCCCGCTCATCGTCTCAAGAAATCTGCAGTCTGTGCGTTTACCACAAGTTACCAAATGACGGGGCACTCGGAACATACCGTAAGCGAAGAATTGCCCCCCTTCTCTTTCTCAAAACGGCCTATTGTCAACACGGTGCCCACATCGGCGATTCCACCAAACATAAACAAAACGTTTCTGGAAGCCTCGAAACCGCCTGATCTGCCCAGCTTCAATAACATCAATTATGATGACCAGATTAGGGCTCCTCGGATGTCGCTGGCCACACATTATACCTATCAGCCGGAGCTGCCCCGGCCTTTCACGGACCGCAACCCTTCGCAAGCCTCGAATCTGCTGCTGAAACGTGATATATCTCCTCTGCAAAGTGCGCTTAGCTCATACGATCCTTCAAAAGAAGACCATTTGGGCAATTCGTTAAGAGCTGGCCCCGAGGGCCTCGTGCTGGGCAAAGCCGACACTAAGCCCGATTATTTTCCTGCCACAGTAGACTTGAACCAGCCCACTCGTAGAAACCTGGAGCCCGTGCGGAAAAAGTGGGGCATATCTGTCTCGGTGGGCAAAATGTTATCGCTAGATACTCTGGCGAGCCGAGAGCGGCGTGAATCAAACCTAGGAAATGCCACTGGGTCTCGCTCGAGCTCGACGGTGCTGATCGAAGACTCTTCGTCGATGCAGCAGAAGCTCGTACGTGCAATGGACAATCTCAATGCAAACAAAACACTGGACGAGAGGACCTTGGATCTGGAATCCACGCATGGCCTCCCACAGGCCACGGGAGGCAGAATTCGGGCGAACGCGCCTGAAAAGGGACCGGCTATTCAGCAAGTGTATACGCCGAAAAAGCCCTTGTGCATGCCTGCTGTGCTCCGGCCCCCGCAGGAGATCGATCGTATCAATGAAGAGGACTTGCTCCATGACCTGAGCCCAGAGGAATCCACTTTTGGAGAGACCATCCGTGAGTTTCCTTTCCAGGTGCCAGCAGAAGCCAGTTCCCTGACTCACACCAGAGCTGAGCCCACCCACGAGCACTGGAGCCCCAATAGCGCGTCAGATCATTGTATGAACTGCTTTGAGACATTTCGGGGCCTTTTCCGGCCCCAGAAGCGCGGGCGCCACCACTGCCGGTTCTGTGGGCTTCTATATTGCCACAATTGCCTCCACAAAAATAGAGAGACGGTACAGTTTGAAATTCTTCCGCCTGCATCAAATGACAAAGCCCCGGCACGGGCAAATAGTGGCTCTTCCAATACAAGCTCGGTGATGTCCAACATGTCCAACTTTTCTGCGACGTCTTCTGCTTTGGGAGACGAGGGTCCAGATGGCGTGATGCTAGACTCGAGGGCCCGTATAGTCATTCCGCTTTTCAAAAACTTGGCCAGCAAAAGCATGACGCTCGCGTCTCTCCTGGAAAAATTTAGGTCCTGCAAAGTGTGCAAGACATGTGGTAACAACGCACAGAGACTCTTGTACACATTAAACCAGCGCAGCCGGACAAAAGACGATATCGAAACGCCCTATGTGTTTATCGAAAACCCGTATATTGGCGAGACTGGCACGCTGCAGCCGCACTTGCTATATGGCCTGAAAACGGCGCTGACGAAAACTGGAAATAAAGCAGAACGCGGCTCAGAGAGGCGGCCGTCATACAACACGGTCCCGTCGGATTGGACATGGAGCTCTTTCTAGTATGGGAAACGCCAGGTGTTAATAACAACTTTATTGTTTGGCTCAGTCACGTGACGCAGGCGGCCAACGGTCTTCTCTCGGCAGCCCCGGCTCTCTCGGAATACTGCACCGGCTTAGTACTGTCATGAACTCTGGCTAAGCAGGAAAAAAAAAATACCACAAGACTAAATACCGAAAAGGAAGATTTAGCAAGAAAGTTGACTCAGCATTCATACTCTCTGCCCTTTATGCGGCGCCTTTTTAAAGTTCTTACATGGCACAATATATCGTACTCATCCGTTTCCAATGTTTTGCTTGTTTCAACTTGTGTTACAATTTTCTATAGTCCAAATACACCTTGCACTGAGAATCCAGGATTAGCACACGCAAAAGGCTGTGTGCGAGAAAGTGACCCAGGTCCCAGCCTCCCAAGTGACCTCACATTATTTGCTCTTTCGTCTTAGAGCGCGCTCTCGGCTCTGTACGGCTGAAGTCGGTGCCTTTACCTGAAGAAGCGCTTGGCGCTTTTTTTTTTTTCTGAGCAATCAAGAGTTATGTCGTTCACGTGATTTTTGAGCTGACGCTCCTTTTTAACGGTTCCTCACTTGCCATGTGCAAATGGAAATGAGTAAAGAGAAAAGGTCAGAAATCCCTCAGACACCCTTCATTTCATATTCCAAAAATCCCGGACGCTTGATTTGCACAGGCCTGGCCTTGCTGGCATGCCCCTTATATTGCTCAGCCCAGACGGCACTCAGTGGCACTGCTGTGGCACCTCGCGCCCGCATTTGGAAAAAAGCGTCTAGAACATCACGCGTCGGCGTGCGAGGCCCAACTTCACCAAAGATCTACTCCTGGCGGTTAACGCTTGATCTCGTTTAGGGTAAACACCAACCCTTCATCAAGCCCGCGTTCAACTGTTCACAAATTCATATACCAAAAATCTCATAGAAGCAATCCTCTTTGTAACCCAGCTAAATGTACCAACAAAATAATCAGCTGTACGACTCTGTGGGGCGAAGGCTGTCGACGAACCCATTCCGTCAAAGCAGTCTTCTGGGTGTGGATTCGCCTGCAGAATCCAGCAACTCGGCATTTGACGACTGGGTACACAAAAACAAGAGTCTCATGTCAGATCTGTCTGACGAGGAAGAACCACATGTTTTCCAAAGACCGGCATTCCCCGCCCTGACCAGGACTGGCAGTGACACCAATGTCAACTATAGCAGGTATGTATTTTCCTATTTCTTTCCAGTGTGTTTAACAAGTGTGTTTCATATCTAAAATGTTTATGGTTACGTACTGAGCGAAATCTTGAAACGGGTATGATAAAAGCAGATCAAGGTAATTGAGATCCGATGAAGAATTGAATGAGGCTTGATCTGGACATATTGGAAATTCATGAAATATCTTCAATGGAGACTGATCAAAACCTGAATTTAAACGAAGGATATGTGGCCGATCACAACATCGCATGGCAGGGAACGAATCGTGAAGCTAGTCGACAAGAGACACCTGAGCAAGACATCAGAGGATGCCATTTGAGAAGGACATTGGAGTAGACTAGAGGCATCTAGACCTTGAAAGAGTCATATGTGTCCCGGTCTGTCAAAGACATACTCAACTAGTCCTTCAGGTCTCGACGGCAGATTCTCGTCATTATGTCGGATTTAATGTCTCTAACAAAGCTCTCAACCGCGTTTTCACAGGCCACAAACGCTTCTATGCACCTGATTCTCACAACCTATCATGGCAGCTTATCATGTTTACAAACGCCTCTAAGAATCACCTCCAATCTATTCTTAGAGCTTTGAACCTAAAAATAGGTAGGCTTTCGCAATACCCCGATCTTTTCTTGGATTCTCAACGGTGCGATACGCTGAGCACAGCCTGTGGAGAAGCCTCCCGCTCTATTGCCTGCGTTATGTGCATGCCGCCCCTCCCAACCGCGGCGTGATCATGCTTCCATATGCCTTGCAGAACAGCCGTGATGTGTCTTTGGGACAAGTCGATTGGGGACTAGATCCCAAAGCCAAGAATATATTGGGATCTTGAGGTGGGACATCTCCGTCTTTGTCAAAAACAGCAGGACTTTTCAGGTTCAAGGAGGGCGCGCAATGCTTGCAATTGCGCATAACAAATCCCCACCAGGCATGACTGGGTGGAGCAAGATAGGGCAAGCGCGGAGACAAGGAAATTTTGTCATTCACGCTTTGCAGCTAAATTCGAGATAAAAGTCGAGTTTTTTTCAGTGTTTTTGTTTATCTCGCTCTATCCGTGTCTGACAGTGTGCGTCAAAATTTTGCCTCTTTAGCCGATCCACCTCCCTGCTATTTTAGGTAGGTGGGTTGCCCAACCTGTGACTGTTCCTATCGCTGAAGATTCGCGCGGAGGGCCTGCACAGGTGCGAGTGAGCCTGGCCGACGCCAACTCCAAAGCTTAATGCAAGCTCATGCAGTGTTCCAACATGCATTTGTTCGCTGTCTGTCCATAATACCCGGCGCTTGCCCTGCTCCTCATAATTTGCTATCCCATAACACCATTTTGCTTCTGCCATAGAACACACTTAATTGGAATCTCGGTTGACTCTGCCCATACTAATTCTTTTAGGAAAATGTCCTCGAATAATCCATTTGCTTCCGCGATGAGCGGGGAATACAAACACCACAGAGACCCTCCTCCCCCACCTCCAACCCAAGCCGCGAGGATACGGTCTCCCACGAAAGAGCTCAATTCACATAAAAAGATGGCACCACCACCCCCATCTTACGAGGAAGCGGCTGGGCCCAAGGCGCAAACCAAATCATACCCAAGGGAGAAGGACCAGCCAAGGCTGTCTTCCCACTCCAGTAGACCGCACCGGTCGCACAGTGATTCTGAAAGACACAAGGAGAGAAAATCTCGCCATAAATCGTCCAAAGATTCAAAGAAAAAGGCGGTTGCGCCCCATCAGTCCAAGAACTTGGATGTCATCGACAAATTAGATGTCAGCGCGTTTTTTGGCGGCCGTTTCCATCATGACGGCCCTTTCGACGCTTGTGCGCCTCACAGAAACAAAAATGTAAAGGCTGCTCCTGTGATGGCATTCCCGGCGGATGGTCCGAACAACTCTATGAAAGCCAATGCCACACCAAGCGATAACATGGACCTCGCTTTCGGCAATTTTGAGGACCAGAACATGATTGTGGGAAGGAGCGCGAGGCAACATTCGAACTCAAATGGATCGAATCTGGCTAAGCCGTATGGACCTCAGATTGATGTGCCTCGCCTCAACCCCTCGGTCGTTGCTTTTGATGCGAATGAAAAAGCCGCCCCTATCCATGGCTATTCAACTGCCGGACTTGGCTCAACAACTTTTCTCAATGGTGCGCCTGCGCCTAAGTCAGGCGACCTTTTGTCTCCCTCCAGTGGAAATAAGGGAGACCTTGGCCGCAAAAAGTCTTTAGTTCAAAGGCTAAGAAAGAATAGCAGTGGAGAAGCCTCATCGCGCAGAGGATCTGATGGCGGTGAAGATCTCCGCCGACCATCATATGGAGGGGACGATGAAGCGAGCACGTCCTTGTTGCTGAGGGTGAGAAGTTTGAAAGTTGGACGAAAATAGATTGAATTATGCGTTAATAGACTTAAGGTGTTGCTGAGCATGGGTTTTACTTGCGCCATGAGCACGTCGAGAAGCCAGTAAACTCTAGAAAGGACCTGTGATTCACAAGTTTTCATTTCGTCGTTAAAACTTACATTTGACTCGGGAACTCGTGGTGTAAGTACTTGATTGTATATTCACGGTCAACTTGAATCCATGACGGCATAAGTCATCATATTATCTCAGTTTGTGGCATAGCTCATAATTCTAATACTCAAGAGCACCTACTTTCAAAAGATATGATTTTTTGGCATTGAAAGCGAGTGCTTGGCGTTATTTCAAACTGAATGAAAGTTTACTAAACGATATTCTACAATCCTTTTACAACAAAATCGCGTTGTCATTTGATAGAATCTTTTTCGATAGAATCTCTTCGAACAATAGGTATAGCATTCGTGAGGCTCTTATTTTAATTATATTGCCAAAATTCAATTTGATAAATCTCAGAGAATTGTTTTTTTGAATTATATTTTAATCTCTCATCCAAGAATGTGTATAATGATATTTATCGGTGGTGGAAATGTCTCAATGAATCAACACTGTAGACTCCTCCCGTTGAAAATTATATTCACCAATTTTAATTTCAGCAAATTGCCAAGTAAAGAAGGAAAAAGCTAGAGGACTGAACCACTGGAAGACCTTAAATCGAAATCGAAACTTAAGGATCTCAGAAAGCCTCATCTCACAAAGTGCTTCAAGATAACAAAGAACAATTACAAATTATCAGTCAATGCCGCGTCACTTTATGAATTGAAGCGCCCGGGCTTCTCATACAAAATCAGTTTATCGCATGTTCCATTGTAAAAAAATGAAACTCTATTTTTTTATATTTCTGATATGTCCTAAAGAAGCTGTATAAGATCTTTGAATATAAAACTTCTCAGGCGAATAAAGAAGCCGAACGAACGTAATTACTTTTAGTGGAAATACAGTTTGGTTTGGTTAATTCATTCCCGCCTGCACACAGCACATCAGGCGGATGCCAAATTTTCATGGTATATGCACCAGTCTGGCTAACATCTAACTTTGTTCCCATCAAAACAGCGCGTGCAACAATGGTCAATTTCGCCAGACTGCTTATAGGCAAGCAAAGAGCCTTCAGCAGGCTGCTCACCTATAAGCTTGCAGAGACCCCCGTTTTCCAGTCGATCCAGGCCTCGCAGGCCGGGTTCCCAGGCTTATATTCACAGAGAGCATTTGATGACATATGGTTCAAGCAGGGCGAGAAGCTCACGGCCCGTTTGAACACAGAAATCGAGGACTTGGGTGTTTCCAACACTCCAGGTGACTTGAACGAGCTCATTGCGTCGACTTTCAACACTCCAGAGTTGAGCTCAATCACTGCCAGTGCAGCGAGACTTCACAACTTACAGTTCTGTCTAGAATCTCTCAGGCCACTCGAAGGGGCGAGCGGCGAGGGCGTCGGTGCCAAGCCAGGCCCAGAAGCCCTTTTAGAGACGCCGACGATCGCCACAAAATTTGAAAACGAGCCGTTGAACGAGGCTCTTCGGGAATGGATCGAGGACTCGTTTGGCTCTGTGGCCGAATTCAGAAACCTTCTCCTCAACTCGGCACGCTCAATCAAAGGCGACGGAATCACGTGGCTTGTCGCCGAAGCGTCGTACCTGGAGTCCTCCTTGCGCAGCGGCTCCCAGGCCGATTTGTCATTCAGCAAGTTGGCGATAATGAACACATACAATGCCGGAATCGTAGATGATTCTGTGCGCCTGGGGCAGCTTTCGAAGTTGAAGCAACAGAAGCTCGCTCGTGAGGAAGCTGCTGTGAGAAGGCAACAGGAGCGTGGAGAGGTCGAAAGTGCTGCACAAGACTTGTCAGAGAATGCTGATACTTTGGCTTCTATGGGCCATGACGATACGGTGTTGGGAACGGTCGAGGAGGCCGAAGAGGCCGTTTTGTACCTGGACAGAAAGTTGGTACCGTTGCTTGCCGTTGACGCGTCGATGCGGGCTTATTTGCACGACTATGGTGTGTTTGGTAAGCTGAAATACTTGGACAACGTGTGGAAATGCATCGACTGGAATGTGGTAGCCGAGAGAACCCCGGGGAGGTTCAAGCCTTCAGTCGTTTTTGACCATTGATATCTGAGGTACAGAGCTTCTTGATTTTGCTTGTATATATCTATAAATCAAGATAAGGTGATGATGAAAAGTGTAGTCTTGCCCTTTGCGCAAGGCATTGGACGGGGTTTGTCAATTAGAAACGCCCTTTCAGTGATTTGCAAAATCAAAAAGACTATTATTGAGCAGGAGTCTGACCTCTTTCTTTTGCACGGCAGATCTTTTGATACACACCTTTTTGACAGTTTGGCAATCAAAACTTCCAGGAATCAACGCCAAACTTGTGGCTCGTATTTTTTTAAATGAGGCAGAGTCTCAATAAAAACTCTACTCGAATTAGAAAAACCACAATTCAGACAGCCTGTAACTTCTAGAAGACAGCTCACGTCCACACCGTGTGCACTGCTTTGAAATTTTACAGATTAAGCTCTGGTGTTCAATCCTCGGCCAGAATACCCTGACTTTGGCAACATATATTTTTCCTTTACACAATCACTTTTTAATGACCTTCTTCACAATTTCTTCCACCTCATCCCAGTCGTCCGTGGGCAATTTGGTCATCTCAACATTGCCGAAGTAGTTCATGATCGCTTGCAAGTCATTGTACGACTTCTTGTCATGTACAAACGACACGGATACACCCACACGACCAAAACGACCCGTCCTTCCAATTCTGTGCAAGTATGTCGAGGGGTCGGGTTTTTTCTGCGCGTCGACAGGCACGTCGTAGTTGACCACCATCGACACCGAGGCGATATCGATACCACGAGCCAACACGTTAGTGGTGATCAAGACCTTCGAGCGGCCTTCCCTGAAATCGTCGATATGCTGGTCTCTGGTTTGGATGTCCTGGCCTCCGTGAAGAACAGAGACTTTGTGGCCCTCCTGCGTCATTTTTTTAGCCAACTCGTCGGCTGTATTCTTCATCTCAACAAAGATGATCGAGGATCCAATGGTCAACAACCCGTACAACCCACACAACATCTCGAACTTGTGCTGGACAGAGTCACAGTCCATCCAGAGCTGTTTGATCCCGTCCACATTCAACTCCTCCTGCTTCAATTCCATGGAGTTGGCGTTCGGCACAAATTTCTCCGCATACGCTCTCACCTCAGTAGGGAACGTGGCGGAAAACAACACCAATTGGGTCGATTGGGGCAATTGTTTCTTCACCCTGACACACTGGTCGCCCAAGCCCTGAGCCTCCATCATTGTGTCGGCTTCGTCCAAGACAAAAACCTTCAAGTTCAGCAATCTGATCTG
The DNA here is from genome assembly GCA_030564885.1 of Metschnikowia kofuensis (nom. inval.). NCBI lineage: Eukaryota > Fungi > Ascomycota > Pichiomycetes > Serinales > Metschnikowiaceae > Metschnikowia > Metschnikowia kofuensis (nom. inval.). The sequence continues at coordinate 22,572 of JAJLZY010000038.1, forward strand.
TTTGAACTTCAAGAGGTCCAAGACGAGACCAGGAGTTCCGACCAACACGTTCTCGTGCACAATCTCTCTCTTCTGCACCAGCCCAGGCACAATCAAACGCGTGCTTATGCCGGTGAACCTGCTCATGGTTTCAATGACCTCAAGTGTCTGTCTTGCAAGTTCACGCGTGGGCGCCAAGCAGAGCGCCTGTGTGTTTTTTTGCAGCTCGTCGACACGCGAGAGCATGGTCAAAGAAAAGGCTGCAGTTTTGCCTGTTCCAGACTGCGATTGGCCGATCATGTTCTGTGGGGGGTTTTTCAACAAGAGCGGCAACGCTTTCTCCTGAATCTTCGAGGGCTTGTTGAACTTCATCGCGTAAAGCCCTTTGAGCAACGTGTCTTTCAACCCCAACTCCTCGAATGTCTTGACAGAGTAAAGGGGCGAGTTTGGGTCGGCTTGCAAGTCGGCCAATTTGACCTTCACTTCATACGTGGATTTGATCAAATTCGTCTCTGGCTCTGCGGCAGCGTCCTCGGCGGCGTCAGCCTGAGACACGTCTGAAACGTCTTTTGCAGCGTCCTCCTTTGGAGATTGCGCCACCTCCTTTGGAGCCGGCTCCTCCGCTTTTGTGTCGGCCTTTTCCGAAGTGTTTTCTGTCTTACTCGAAGGCACATCACTTTTGATATCGGCCAGGGGTTTAATCTCAGCCAGAGGAGATGAGGCCTTCTGGTCCTTCAAGGACAATGCCGAGAGAATGTCGGAGGGATCAGAGCCTGCCATAGTATAGTTCTGAAGTCAAGCAAAGACAGATCAATGTAGAGATCAAGGCACGACTTAATTGTAGATTTGAGACATGGTTTTTTCGCAGCGCTGATTCAGGTATGCGTGGTGTACGGGTGTACTTATGGTCCTGTGATGAAGTACACCGAAACGGGAATTGGTCTAAGCATGGATGCCTACATGTATCTGTCATTTGTTGGAGATTTGATCCTTTCAGTTTGATTACTTCATTGTAATAGAATTTACTAATTGATTTATGTGAAAAATCTTTCCAAACCGAAACAAGCTTGAAGGACATCGCCTAGTTCGCGTTTCCCGAAATGAAGTGAGGCATGGGGCCTCGGGTATAACATACTGCTTTTCATGAAGACAAAGAATGAGGTAAGAAAAGTTTGCTGAGACAAGAAATTTGACTTCGAGCGCCTTAGGGCAAGGAAATCAAAGGAGCTTCTGGGAAATTCGTAGACAGCTTTCTCGCACGGCCCATCAGAATAAAACCTGCTACCCAGAGCAATATTGAACGATACAACTGACTTGGATAATCTTGGTCAAACGCGATCTTGTGCTGTGCTCTAAAGTAGAAGCACTCACGAGTAAGAGCGCTCGCGAGTAAAAGCGCCAGGCCTGCTTTACTTCACTTGAAACTTGCCATTTTGAGTGAACCAGATATTGGCGGTACTGCTTCACGCATCCCAATCCATATTGAACTAGATCCAACAATCTAAATAAGAAAGTGGTATCACGTTGCAGAATATTCATATTCTCGCTCGTTCAAAGTGGTATCAAGTCTGCAGCATCGTCAATCACGTCACCTTTAAAGATCTCTTCCACATCCAACTCATCCCAGAAACGTTCCGAAGACGAGACCTCAGGGCCAAAAGTCATGACAAACGCATTTTCTAAAATGCGCACAGTACACTCTCCATCGGGCTTGTTTTTACAAGTCTTGGCCCAGAGCGTCTGGATCTCGTGGGCCTCAAATTCAAGCGATTTGCGGTTACCCATGGGCAACTTATCGTCGCTTTCAATAAACTTCCGAATATCGCCGATGTTCGTAGTGCGGTGGATTCTCGTCGGAATGCACGGTTCCTGGAGATTTAAATAGTCGGCGTATTCCGTGTACTGGAGATGGGTCGCCTCGAGCAGACCCTCGAAGTCTTTTTTCGCTTCGTGCTCCATGATTGTAGGCAGGGGTAAGTCGATCGAGGTGGTATCGATCGAGCCCAATTCGCTATGAGCAGCCGAAATCGTGGCCAAAGTGAGCTCGCTTGCAGGGCTCGACAGGCGTTTTTTCCACGCAACTGAATGTCTTTTCAGTACACTATCCTGGCTCTCAGAGCCGTGGAAATAGAGTTTTGACAGTCTTCTACTCTTGAGAGAGTTGAGATCCAAAGGCGAAAGCGGGCTTTTTGCTACAGGAGCGTCTCGGCCATGTGTGGGTTCTGTATCTATGGGGGAAAGCTGAAACGGGCCACTGATGAGCAGAGAAGTTTTTTGCACACGAGCAGACAAATCCTTCAAAGACCGACGGGACCTTAACGAGCTGAAGAGGTTAGACTTTCTGCTTTCGGACTTGATCATAGCTGATGAAATTTATTATATGAGCAAGTGGCGACAGTCAAAATGTCGGTTTTATATTATTTCGGATGGAAACGGAACCCTTTTGGCCAGATTAAATACCTTCGATTGCTAGAAGTGAAAGTGTAGAGGCAACACAGCGTAAGGAATAGATGGAAGAACAAAGGTGGGCTTAGCGCTTGGGGCTAGAGAGTCGTTCTTTCCTTATTTGGTAGATTTGACTCGTCGGAGAACAGGAAGTGGAGCAGTGAGTGGGTGTTGCTGCCTGATCCGCTTTTCTCAAACTCAACTGAAACAGAAGCGCATCTCTCTATGCACGTTTGTTATGGGGTACGCGAAACAGGAACTCCTTCAGGACTGAAAGTACTGCACACAGGACCCGTTGGACACGCTGGGAATCTAAGGAGGCGTTGACCCAAAACGCGATTTTCAAAATTGCCGCCAGCGCTCTGCCCCTTCTCCTTTTCGTGCTATGAAGTGAGAGAAACGTGGATTGATATACAGCATATCACGTGAGGTAATGTTTAGGTATATAGAAGGAGCTCGTAGCGGGCAAACAAACTGAAACGGACCGCTTTTGTGTCTGAGCCTTGACCGACTTATGCGGTTTTGTACAAAAGCAAACAAAATAGAGAAAGTACACGCGTGCCGCATGAGCCGTGCGCGGACCGGGCCTTCGTTTAAGGTTGCGTTGGAAGGTCCGAAGGAGGGCCTGGCTTCCAACACAAGCACGTGTATTTGACCACAGGGGCCACAGTGTGAATGACGCATAAAATCTGCTGACTTTCTTTTTCGCTATTCTCTTCTATATTTAAGTCATTTCTTTTCTTTCTTTCGGTGAGTGAAGGGGTGTTGTGCCTCGTGACTTATACCAGGTGCGCCGCCGATCGACACCCTAGCGGTTACGAATATGCTATGCTTATGTGACGCGAAACAAGGCAATGTTGCGTTTACTGGTATTCATAGTGGGTATCATCACAAAACTTCCAGATACTCCTGAGGAAAGAATGATTTGCTTAGAATTGCATCTGTAAAGAAAAATCGTGAAGTTCAATATTTATTTGCGCTGAAGGCACCAAACTAGCGCACAGACTTTTGTTAGCCTGATCATCATTTACCGAGTTCACAGTGTCTTCATGAAATTGAGATTTAGTGGAGATGTCATTTAGTACTCACAACTTTCGGTTGCAACCCTTCTCTGACTAGCATTTCATGGGCGGCTGGCAACGGGATCGAGTAAGTGGTGCAAATTCAGAAGCGACCATGGAACATTGTGAATTGTAATACTTCTTCTCGATCAGGGCAAATGTATCTGAGCCCGAAGCCTCTAGATCCGAGGAGGCTATGTGAAAGTTAAAATCTACATGTCGAAAAAGTATAAGCTACCTGTTGAGAAAACCGAGCACGATCAGGCCGATCGAGGGTGTGGATGCATGGTTTACGTGAAGTCTGTCTTGTACTTCTCGGCTAGTTTAAGCTAAGACTCGGTTCTTTTCTTGATTTCAGAATTCAAATTTTGAGATTTTGAATCTCTGAGTGCCATATCTCCCTCAATAGTTTTTCATTCATGCAAATATTTTGGCCCCACAATCGGTATATTGCCACGTAGCAAACCTATCTTTAATTTGTTCTCAAGACTTTGACTGGCCAAGTTTTTTCTCGAATCGAAATTTCACTGCCACGAAATAAAATGATACAATCCCAGGGCCTCTAAATTATTACTCTGCTGTTTTCCGGACCTCTGCATGTTGTTTGCCTGATAGTTGTGGAATGCGATCGCTTATATCAACAAAAAGTAGCATGCATAGTCAAGGAAATCAACTTTAGAGTTGCGAGCCTAAAAAATATTCTTGGAGTATCGAAAGCCCGATAGAGTAATTGGAAGGCCACAGGTCGAGGTTTCGAAAACTTAATGCCTTTGCATTGTGGGGTCGAGAAAATGCAAGATTTCAGGTGGCCTATATAGAAAAAGACACGGTTCGAGCTACGTGTAGCCAAGAATCTTGCTTCGGAAATCCAAGAAAATCCGGCAAATATGACATCATGGGTCACTATAACTGACAAAAAGAGTTTTAACATATGCTTATTTATTGCTTTTGCTAGTCAATGGTAATCAACTGGCTGCAGTTACAAAAGATAATTATTTGTGGAGAGAAAATCCGCCCAAACAAACTCTCGAGAAATTCCAAAGCCTAATCAGGAAAAAGCCACATTGTTCTTTGTTGTCTTTCATAGGCTCCGGTTATTGACATATTCTAGTCTTCTGCCGTACGACACATTCTGAACCTAGGCAAACTCGACTTTTTGTGGTCCACATGGAGGCGAACACAACTCGCTTCTTTCAACATTCCAGAGTCAAAAATGCGTTGAGGGGCCAATGAAGCGCGGGCGTTGGCATGAAGGCTTTGAATATAGGCATCTTTCCGCCCTTTACATCCTACATCATCAGCATGCACCTCGGGGCGTGAGAACAATGGCGTTTTCTTGCAGAAAGAAGCCTGCTGCGCCTTCTGCTAGCCCCGAAGGAATGCGGACTCTCGGCTGGCTACTCCCTGTAAGTGATGGTCAAGTTCGGGTCCAAAAGCCAAGATTAATTGTACATATAAAAGTGAGGCTATGTAGACTTTGTGACTATTTCAGATGCCGCCGTGAAAACTCCTGAGACGGCGTGTGAGGATTCAAATAGCATTGTCGGGCCTAGACTTTCCAGGTTGATTGTATGGGCACTTGTAAATGAGCTTTGTTGGTTTAACACCCCTTGCATTTGATATCCGTGGATGGTTAGTTTTGAGTGCCTTCGGGCATACCGAGTACTGTAGATACCAACAGCCCTTATGGTGAGGGTGGAATGGGCTGGAAAAAGGGGGTTTTCGCTGTAAATCTTTTGACTTCTTTCGTGCTGAGCAGAACCCATTTCTCCTTTTTCAATTCATTTCCCCTTTTGTCTCGCCCAGAAAGCGTTCGAGTAATGTAGGTGCTAATAGGCACCCTAGAAATCGCGGGGATCCCCTTTGGTAAATAGACAACCAAATTCTCGGCAATACTGGGATCTGGCCTTGCGCCTGTGGCCTTGATATTGACAAAGCCTAATCCTCGAAGAACAAGGTCAAAGGACCCGTCAAAAGGTGGCACAACGTGTTTCTCGACGTTTGTTTTGCTTGCATCCACTAGAAATAGACCCCGTACAGCGTTTGGGTCCTTCGCTTCCTTCCATACTTGCATGGCTTTTTCCATGTTGCTGAAAATGTGCACTTTGTGATTTAAAACATTCCGAATCTGGAACATACAGCCTCGGGGGACTTGCAAGAAGAAAAGACCACCCACGGTCACCACCTGGCCCTCTTTGGCCGTCACGTACTTGGATAGGTATGTGCCCAGCTTATGGAAAAGCGCCCCCTTTTGGATCTGCTTGATATTCTCGGCTGAAAGGATGTCGTACAAGTGTGCGGCGTGCTTGGCACTAAATCCAGGCACGTCGAATACAGTGGTGGATCTAGAAAGCTCGAGCGGAATCACGCCACGAGTGAACCCAGGCATATACGAGGCCCCTGGCCCGTTTTCTGCCTTTTCCCTAGCCCACATCCTGAGACGCTCCCTGGCTGCCGCATATGTGCGCGAGTTCAGAATGATGTCGTTCTGTTGCTTTTGTTTTTCTCGCTCTTTTCGAGCATTTGGGAGTTTGGACCGTTGTTTACGTACCACCTGAGCAATCAGCTGAAGAAGAGTAGACTTTCCTGAGTTGACGCTTCCAATAAAAAACGAATTGTCCTTTACGCTCGCCAAAAACGAGTCTGTATTCCAGTCAGATTTCCCAGAAACTACGTGTACCTGGCTCTGTGGCACTCCGTAAGTCCTGAAGAAGTAATCCCGGAAAAACTGTAGCCCATACTTGGTCGCCAAATTGTTTGTAGGAAAGAACAAATCAGTTTTTGTAATGACAAACTGCATGGACTTCGCTGGCCGGAAGCGGAACACATCTTCGTCAAGCGACATCGGGAAGTCCACCAGACTCACTACATAAACAAGATTCCCATTTTCAGGAATACGCTGCATGACTTCGGCGACAGATTCCGTCTGATACTCACTTGCGTCGAATGCAGAGCGATGATAAGCGCTTCGACATCGAAAACATTGATGCCCAGTTTTATCCGAGCGCAGGGAAGGCTTTTTGGGTCTTGCATTCGGTGCTAGCAAGTCTGTCTCAGCACCATTTAGTAGAAGCGCCCTGTCTTCTGCGCTAAGCTTCTCAAGGTGGTCGTCAAAAACCTTGTCCGCATTTCTGAGATTGGCCGCTTTTGCAGCCTTTGACGCATCCGTCAGACATTGTTTCGGCTCGATGTAATACCCCGCAGAATGTGGTTTGCTTTTTTGAAGAATTATGCCGCAAGACGTACATTTAGGTACGAGAGAGTCTGCAAGGAAATGTGACACATGAGAGATGCTGGGAGCTGTGCTCGAAGCACGTCTCGGAGGCACAACGCGGACGCGTGAGGAGCTATGCAAAAAGCGCCTACAAAGCGAGACGTAGCTGATTCTGCTCAGCGCTTTTCTTAACATCTTCGAGCCAAATCCAAGCGGCTAATTATTAAGAAACCAGGGACCTCTCTTCTTGGTTGTAACTTAATTGAACCTCGTAAGTCCTAAAGTCCGCTGCACCATCGCTGAGATGAGGTTCCCCACGAACAATTTCTATGGCATGCTCGCGGACATTGAAGTCACGTGCTTTGCCATTCCGCGCAATGAGCACTTGGGCAGTGAGGCTGTTGTTGCCACGTGATGCGCTTGTCTCGGCAGTCACGGATTTATTTCAGGAACGCTGCTTGAGCCGGCCGCTGGCGTCTGCACCAGGTGCACTATTTGCGCAACCTTGCCCGCATCTCTGGAGCCATGCGTCACCTGCCTGTATGAAAGGCCAGAACTTAGTGTTCGTTATGTACAATTCTGATGGTGCTAACACAGAGCGCAAGTTTTGCGAATTGGAACCAAACATCAAACTCGTTCTCCGATGGTTTCTGTCGCCCATGACTCATAGAATACAAATTTCAATCGGGTATGATACAAAAAATTACATCAAGATTTGGCCGGTGGCGCGTGAGATGCAGTGGACCCACGTCGGAGTCCGAGATTCTGCATGGAGCGGCCAACTCCCAAAAAGACAACAAGGAGGTAACGAGCGCAGCCATTGCTCAAAGTGAAGCTGAGTATTCCACAAGCTCAAAAGTGTACTCTTGTATCTCGCCAATCCTCCAATTTAATTTGAAGCAACTTCGCGTGTTTATTTCTTCAAGCCACGCTGATCCAAGGAGGAGGATCCGTGAAATAAAAACTCTGGCTGTTGGATGCAATGGTAATGACGAAATTCAGGTGCATAGTTCTGTCGCAGGGTCATGTAAACGCCGATGGAGTAATATACTAACCTCACTCCGGCATGCGCTTGGGCCTCGCGCGACGTTCAATCGACATTTGTTTTTGATTGCTCGGCGGGGATTGACTCCTGCGACAATGGACGGAAAAGCTTATTTTTCACTGCATGTAATTTTTGCGGTGCCCAGCCAAATTGAGCGGTTTGGTGGAGAGAGGAAGTGTAAGCGTGATAATGCCCCTGCTGTTATGTTGGATGTTTTAAGTCATGACTCGCGTTGGAAATCATGTGATTTTTATGTTGCTGCGGGTGACGTGGCAGCTCATCAAACCCTCGGACTTGACAACGGGAAATCTTATCTGCATGACATTTGCCAGGCAAAACCTTAATTTTCCCAGACCTGTGCATATGCCAACATCTGCATTATGCAGAGACACTTAAGTATTCCACGAGAAAATGCGTGATCAACAACAATGAACTACCAGCCCAAAACGTGTGCTTGATGCTAAGCTAGACTTTCCGGGAAATCTCATGTTCTCGCGGCAAACAATTGACCTCAGATGGCCAAAAAAAAACTTCATTTTGCTCTACGAGATCAATTCTAGCGTATTTAATGTAAACCCGCCCGGAAAAATGGCTACGGGTCCGCCGGTAAAAGGCTAGCGCCAATAAAATCAATTTGCGTGTGATTGTTCAAATGTTATTGGGGTTGAGGGATGGATAGGAGCATCGAAGAAAGAAAAGAATGAAAACAGTGCTTTCAAGATTATTGAAAAAGTCTGGACAATGAACGGGCAATGCCAAGGTGAGCAATCAAAACAAGCGCCCTCACCCCTTTTTTTCCGCGAGCCGGCAGAATCCATGAGTTAATATGCACACCAAGCGAGGTGTGCATACAGATTCATCTATGCGTTTGAAGCGCACGCAATTTCTACACCCACCTTACAGCATCTCGCATGAGGATAGGTCAAGTTCCCCAACCCTAAAGCAAAGAGCAGAGGAAAGAGACGAAGCTGTTTTCCATCTGTGGAAACCCGCGAGTCGTGTTTTTCGGTAGGGGTCATAACGAGCTTGGAAAAACAAATTCCTAAAATGGGAAATTGGGAAAAGCAGCCTTGATTCAAGCAAAAAGCTTAATTAAACTCATGAGATGATGACGGAGGGTCACCCGCATAAAGGCGAAAAATAAAAATAAAAAAAAAAAAAGAGGCGGGGCTTGGTGGCACTCCCGCGAAACCCAATTGCGTTTCAAATAAGCTCGCAGAATGCGCAAGGTAAACAGAATGGCAAGTGAGGTGTGCTGAGTTAACTCGGGTTTTGTTGGCGGAACATCAAAACATAAGAGCTCGTCAACGCCTAAAGCCAAAAGAAACAATATTCGGGATCCAGAAGGAAGAAATCTGCGCGCGGAGCATGGCGGCTCGAGCCCACCTTTTGCGGGTGGAGCTGCTGGTTTTGCCATACCCCAAACGCACATCTAACGTGCCGGGCGTCAATGCGCACGTTGCATATACTCTCGTATGTAATGCGCGCTCTGTTACTTCATGCTGAGCGGCTTATCCGCGCACGTCGTGAAACTCTTTTCTCTGATTCTCGACATTTCACTGTGCTTGTGCCACCTGCTCAGCTCCCCACTACTCGTCTTTTCCTCGCCAAACACCAGCAACCTTTTCGCCCCCCGTATTTCGTTTCACGGTCTACGTTATTTTCGAACCTAACTGCGAGCCAACCTTTATTGATCGCGCCTAGGAAGCTCTGAATTCCCCAGTGTTTTTTTTTTTCCCTTTCTTCTTTGAACATTTTTTTTTGGGGTTGCCTTGCTGTCGCTCTCCAGGGTAATATTTTTTTTCAATTGCCTTCGGACCGTCTGCCACAAACACGTTTCGTGAAGCCCAGAAAAGACTCAGGAAGTGAAACCTTGCCCCCGTGTCGGAACCCCCACTTTCCAATTGCCAGGCCCTTGCTCTTCTGATCTCACGCCACATATCTGAGATCGCGAGACCTCCAGACCACGCCTAGCTCGGAAATAGCCAGCCGGAAGCCTGCAAAACGCCTTTTCCTGGTCCCAGAATTGTATCGTCCGGGTAAATCGAGATTTCCCGCCGCACAAACCGTCTTGCAAAATGCCCAAACGGTCCCAGCCCGCGCTGCCCCGCGTGAAAAAGAACCGCAAACACCTGCGCCAAGGCTCGGGGCTTGCCATCAACTATAACTACAGTGTGAAGGCCACCGAGACGTGGAGCGCCCTCGGCGCGTGTGCCGCCACCATGGGCATCCACCAGCTCGCGCTCAAGGCGTACGAATCCGCACTTGCACACTCGCCCGGGTCGCTCGCAGCATTGCTCGGCTGGTCCCATCTGCTACGCATGAACGACGTTGCCTTGAACGAAACCGTCGGGTGCCAGGCCGCGTTGCAGCGGCTCACGCATGCCGCGGACCAGTTCCCGGACCTCACGAAGTCCGCCGACTTCTACAAGGAGCTCACGGAGTGCTACCTCCTCGTGAACCTCAACGACCCCGCACAGCAGTCTGTGCAGCAGGCCATCCACCTACAGCCGCACGACGCGTCGCTTTTCTTGCTCTCGGCACAGGCGCTTATCCGCATGGGGTTGAGGGCGCAGGCCGGGGCGCTGTTGCTGCATTGCCTCAAGCTCTTGCCGAAGCTGTTGGCGCTCTTCTCTGCCGCCGACATCGAGACCGCACGCACCGCCCACGCGGAACTTGCAGCCATTGCCGCGGCCGAAGGGAACATCGAGTCCTCGATCAACGAGTTGACCGCCACCTTGATGTTGCCGCCGCCCCTGTTGGCCCGCATCAACGAGCACATTGCGCTCTGGTGCGCCTTGGCCACGGCCTTGGAGCGCGCCAACAAGATCGCCGAGGCCTTGGACGCCTGCGAACGCGCCGAGCTCGCCGTCGGCCCGCTGCCCCGCATCCTCATCACGCACGCGTACTTGCTCTTGCTCGACGAGCTGAAGCCACGTGCAGAGCGTGCGGTCGAGCTCTTGACTCGTGTCGTGGAGGCCGAGCCACGTGCCGTGGGCTCGTCGAGTCCTGTTACGGGCACGGGAGCCGCCTCGGGGGCCGCCTCGGGGCCCGGCCCGCAAGCGAAAGAGTCTGAGGGGCCCGACTCTGCGTCTCCAGAAGACACCCTGGGAGACTTTTTGCCCTGGTGCCTCTTGGGCAAGGCATACACGTTGCTCGACTCGCCCCGGGCCGCGTACGACTCGTACCAGATCGCGTTGCGCCGCGCCGACGGCCTGCCCATCACGTGGTTGGCGGTCGGAAAGCTCTACTTGGAGTTGAAGCAGCTTCCGGACGCCTTGGCAGCATACTCCCAGGCCTTGCGGCTTCAGTTGAACGAGAACTCGCCCGGCACCGCCGCGGCCTGGGACGGCTTGAGCTGTGTCTACGAGCGGTGCGACGACCAGCTCGGGGACGCCGCGGACGCTTGCTCCCGTGCGGCGTTGTGTTTCCAGGCCTACGGAGACGCGAAAAGCGCCGAGTTCTACGAGAACAGAGCGAAAACGCTCCGCCTCGCGGCCCTGGGCAAGGCGCCTGTTCCCGAGTGGAGCGAGCCCGTGGGCGTGCCCAACTACTTCCTCCGAGACCTTGTCAACTTGTTGCCCAACGAGCGCATCGCCTTTGTGAAGAGCATCAACAAGACGGAGCAGCCGGAGTCCTCGGCACAGAATCCGCAGGGCCAGAACCACGGCCAGAACCACGGCCAGAACCACGGCCAGAACCACGGCCAGAACGAGACTCAAAGCCACACCCAAAACCAGAGCCAGCACCAAAGCCAAAGCCAGCACCAAAACCAAAACCAAAGCCAGCATCACAATGGGTCGCCGCCTTCGGCAGACCGCAAGCCGGACTTGGGCAAGTCTCGCCTCGGCTACGATGGCCCTCAGTACTCCGACCACGCGTTTCCTCCTCGCGGCATGCCGTACGCGTCGAGGCAGCCGCTTCCATACGATCCCATGACCCGAGGAACGCCCGTGGCAGCAGCCAACACACCTCCGCCGGGCCAGCCACAATACGCCCACGCGGGCACCCCGGCCCACGTGGTCCATGCGGGCCACGAGCGCTCTGCAAGCCAGCCACAAGCGTACGCACTCGCGCCCCCTTTCAAGCATGACACCAAGCTGCCCGTGCCCCCTGCCCCGCAAATCCAGCATCCAGCAAGACACTACTGGCAGGGACCCCCTGAGCAAACCGGGAGCCCAGCGCACCCTATGGCACGCGCCGCGCCGCCGCTCCCGGCCCATTATGGCCCTCCTCCAGCGGGAATGATGTCGCCTCCTTCGGCGTCACAAAGTGCAGCCAATGGCGCCCACCGCTCGCCCGTGGCTCTTCCTCAGGTCCCCGCAGAAGGGTATCCGGTGGCCATGCCTCCGGGATACGCGTATGGGCAGTACATGCCAATGCACGGGGGCATGGTAGCACAGGTCCCACCTTACGGAGCAGGCCACTGGCGCCGCTAAGCAGCCCGGTTTGAGTTGGAAGTATAATGAGGTATTCGAGGAGATTGAAGAGTTTGAAAAGATTCCTTTTGGTTTTTGGCCCTTGCCTCATTTGGCTCGTGCCTCTTTTGGCCCGCGCCTCTTTTGGCCCAAGTCACCTGTGTCCTTACGCTCGCGAGGGTGTCACTGGATCCGTGCTCTTGTCTCACAAATCTGCATACATTTACCTTATGCTGCTTTATACGCTGCCTGTTACTTCTTTAAGTGCTACCGATGGCTCTAGTTTTTCCCCTGCGCAACGCCCCTTACTCAGCTCTTCTACTGATACTTCCCACGCCCTCTGTATAGCATATATCCATGACAATTTCAAACACATGAACTAAGGCTATAGTAGAACCTGTTTGACATCTTCAGACAGGATCGTGCTGGCTCTATTATTGAGATTATACACTTTTAAACTAGTACCCCACATTTCATTGTCTAGTCCTCTTGTCTCGCCCAGGCATCCGCTATGTCGTGCCAAGACGCCTCAAAAACTTTTCGATCTGCTGAATCAGATGATTTAAACTCACCTTTCAACGCATAAATATCAGCAAGCCCATGCAAGATGACGCCAGCCTTACCTCCCACTATATACCCCCCAAAATCAGCTTCCAAAATGGGAAGCACGTCTCCTGAACTGTCACCAAAGTAAAAGACCTCCAGCCCCGAGTACTTGCGGCGAAGTTTGGCAATCTCCTTTGCCTTGTCATATCCCGTTCGGATATTCATGTCCGGATCAAACTTGCCTGTAGTTTTCGAGTCGTCCCCCACCTCGAAATCGTTTGCAAGCACAGTCACGTGGTCCACTCCATGTGCTCTCAACACCTCTTCTATGAGCCGCCTGCACCAGTTCACGCTTAATATATATACCGGGCACTGTACTTCCTTCACAAAGTTTATGAAACCAGGCTGAAGCTCAATTTCAGGAGCCAAATCGAGAAATGTCTGCACCGGAACTCCTCCAAAGAAGCCGGACTCCTCGAGCGCACGAATTGACGTTAGCTCGACGTCCCGCATTCCCATCTGGAATTTTTCTTCGGACTCCAAGGTATTTCTACACCCAACTCCATCGGCTACACGCGACTTGTAGGCGCCATAGGCATCCAAGTAAAGTTCAGAAAAATAAGAAAAAGGGGGCACGCCGTTTCGGTGACCCGTGCGGCTCATGGCCAGGGCTAGAATTGCCGTGGTGTCTTTGACGGTAGCCGTCTCGTCCCAGTCTGTAACAAAGACTCGCTTGCTCATTCTGCGACGAATTGGGAATGATCCGTTGACCCGAAGCCCGTTCAACATGAAATTGCCGTCTCACGACGCATAGCCATGCTCGTTTTCGAGCCTTTGCATGAGGCAGCAGCAGAAAGCCGCATGCAAACTGTGCGCGGTCCTACTTTGCGAGTCCTAGTTAATCCGTGGTTGCGGTGAAACGCGGCGATTTTCTGGGGTCCAAGTGAGAAAATAAAAAAAAAAAATAAAAAAAAAGCATTTACACGAGTCGGGTTTTAGCAACGCAGCCATTGTCATAAAAAGAGCCAACTTCTACTCTTCCACAAGCTCCCACACGATCTTTTCAGAAACCACTATAGTGTTCAAACCACTATAATTCTCACAAACCATCATAATCCTCAAACAATGACTCAACCTCTTGGTGAATTGGGAAATGTCAAGTCCGACAAGTTTATGGAAGAAGTCCAGGAAAACCTAAGTCCGAACCAGCTTGGTGAGCTCGATGTAGTGACTGAAAACCATGGAGATCATCGTGCCGCAAGAATCGTTTCTCATAGTAACGGCGACAAAAAAGGCCATGAGATCGTGCCTCCCAGTAAGAATGGGCATGAATGTTACGGCAAGAACGCGACCGCAAAAACCGAAGGAGAGACAGAAACACCCAAAAAGTTTGAATGTAAGACCGACGGAAATAAAGGCAGGTTCGAAGGTAAGACCGAGGGAAAGACCGAGGGAAAGACCGAGGGAAAGTTTGAAGGAAAAACCGAAGGAAAGTTCGAAGGAAAGTTCGAAGGCAAAACTGAAGGAAAGTTCGAAGGAAAAACTGAAGGGAAGACTGAGGGAAAGTTTGAGGGAAAGACTGAAGGAAAGACGGAAGGAAAGACTGAAGGTAAATTTGAGGGAAAGACTGAAGGAAAGACCGAGGGAACATTCGGTACTCACAATGGTGGATGTGCGGGCAAGACAGAGGGAGACCATGGAAAGTTTGAATCCCAAAATGGCAACTCTGCTGCTAGGAAGTAACTTCGGGTCTTTAAGTTGTGCCACAGTTGCTTCCGCCTGGCGCCCTTTGCATTTACAAACATGTATATGACCTTTACATTTGATCTAGGTACTTGACACTAGATACTACATCATGGGTTTATTTCTGAGACTTATATATGATTACCGGCGGAAATTATCATCTGACTCTTATTCTAATGCCCTCAAGCTCTCCTAGAAGAAACTAGGCTTTACTGAAATAATTATGAGAGGACTTCCATGGATTGTTGACCGGTTTCGCCGCCGGTCCAGAAATACGCCCAGTTTTTTTTTTCTTTTTTTTTGTTTCCATGCGTATTCTCGATTTGACATATAAGCTTTTTGCTATGATTAATTTGTCAGAGGCTACTGCCTCGACGATCTGCTGCCTCCTAATGGAAGTTTCCTAATGCGGGAAAGTCAAAATTACCTATTTCGGAAACATGATTAGCATACACAGTAATTCACCCCAAGCTTGCTCAGCTATATTAGATTAGACCCTGCTATCTATTCGAGTCCTTCCTCAAATTCAATTATTGTACCCCCAATCAATAAGGTGAGCCAACAGAAAAAATGCCCACGCAAATAGACTCAAAACCTGCGGAAATTAGCGACAAGGATGTGCCCACGCAAGAAGAAATGAACCAGCTTCAGGAAACTGTTCTGAAAGCCTTGAATCCCAACGGAGAAAATCCACAGGTCGAAAGCTATGTTACAAGCACATTTAGTTATATCATGGACGTACTAGATAAAGTGTCAAAAGCAGAGGATAAAGACGCAGCCTCACAAGAGGTCGCGGAAGATTTGAAACTAAAATGGGAAGGCTGGGTTGAGAAACAAGAGGCTGGCCAGAAAGATGGGAAAACGGAGTGATGAGTCAAAGTCTTCGGTGGTTTTAAATCTTTTAAAAGTATCTTTGTGCCGATTTCATCCAAACCCAAAGTTCTTATGAAGGTGAGAGAAATCAAGCGATTCTTTTTATTATTTTTGCAACAAAAATACATTGATCTTATAGCAACTCGTAGATTCTGGGTCCCAGTGAGGTCATATTTCAATTGCTTTTAAAAAATAAAGAGAATTAAGATTTCATAAATGACAAATCTCAGCCAAATTTCTAGTTCCGCTTGTCACTGGCGTCCTGTTAGAAAAGTTTTAAATAGAACTAGCGCAATTACCAGTTAGGAAAGAATTTGACAGATTACATTCATTTACAGAGAATTGAATCAGAAGTGGGGATCATGAGGATTAATACTAGGCTAGGAAGGAATTATTATAGGGCCTTTTCTAACCGTATTGAGATGTTCTAGTATTGTTCAAGGCCCCTCAAAATCACATCAACGAATTGTGCCTCAAACATGGTTCATGACTGATACACCCATACACTCACGAAGAGAAGAGACAAATTAGTTGTAGTGTTTCAAAACTCTGATCATTTTTAAACTTGTTTGCAAAATTGAACCTGAGTATGGAAGCTCACAATGACCCATGATTCGCTTGCCGAAGGTGACGCCAAATTGTTGCGAACAATAGTGGACGCACAATACAACTTCCTATTGTCTCTGTAGGGCTGAAATTTGATATGCCCCACATATTTCACTGAGCAAGAAAAAGAGCCGGCCAGTAAGATGAAATCAGAATGAGAAAGATGTAAAAACAGGGAAAATTATTCGTAGTTTTACTGACTTATAGTTACTGAAGAATCTTCGATTAACGTATCAGGATTAAAATTTCTCGGATACCCAAAACTATCATGATCACGTAAGACCAATCGTTCTGTAAAAGATCTTTACTCCTCGTTCATAATGATTTTTCAATCGCTAGATTATTTCACATCAAGGTTGTATCGCTTTAATAGGTATGTTAGAGTTCACGAAACATCTTTTGATCTCCATGGCAGGACATTTTACTTCGCCGGGAAGGTGGAAGATACCCTCTAATTACTACCTTCTTCTGGATGAGTTCGAGTTGGAATTTGATGTTTAAATGTTTGCCTTGGCCCAGAAACCTACCCATGGCACATGACACACTTTCATTCAAAAGAAAATAAAAGTTGGTATTCGAGTACGACAATGAGCGATGTTCCAATTCCCACTCAGTATCCCATCGAGATGACGGGCTTGGCACAACCTTCACGACAAAATACCCTGATAAGATCGGACAAGCCTCCACCGTATAGCAGAAGAGAAAGAGCAGAAACCCCCAAGCCACAAGAACCGGTGAAAACAAGCAGAGACACAAATGGCTCGTTCAGTTGCTTAGTCACACTTGTGATTATAGGAGTGTTTTTGGTGATCCTAATTCCTGTGATGCACCACTCACGCAACCGGAACTAGGCATGCCAAGGTGTGTGAGGGCCTATTTAGGCATTTTTAGATCCTTTTTGAATTATTGATGCTGGGTTCGTTGTTAGATAAGGTTAAGGACGGAAGCAAAAAGGATAATTTTCAGGAGCAAAGAGAAACGGCGAAAGTTCAAGGGTTTGAAGACATTGAAAATCAGAAAGATCAACTAGGGTTCGTTTGCTTTTCTTTCAATGTTCAATGAAGGGGATCGAAAAGAGATCGAAATAAGAAATTGTCTTCATAATCTACGGCCTTACCGACTAGTTATTTTTCACCAAGACAAACTTGTAAGCAAGTTCTCGGACTAATCAGGAGCCTGCGATGAAATAATCGAGTCTCTTCAAACGCGGGGGAAATGTACACAATCCATATATCCATACCAGGTGTGATGTCTGATACGGACTCAAACCATGTGCTCATCAATCTAGCTAGATGTGCTGAGCAGCCAGTTAATGGAGTCACTGGCCACTGGTCCGGAGTAGTAGCTCCTCGCCAACATCTGCAAAACCTACAGTTTGAATTTTTTTAGTCTCAAAACTGAAAGAAGTTTATTATACTGGTGAAAGAAAGAGAGCGTCGGACGTGCGAAATACTCGCCTTATATACTTGCAATGCCCGGCCTGCACATAATATATCGTGTAAGACAGAGTACGGGGAGTACTTGACCGAACTCATTACCATTTTAAGATTCTACTTGGTCAATTGTCAATTCTCGTAATAGTAAGAGATCTATTTGAAAATTTTTCCTTGCAATTTTACTAGAATTTAGCCCCAGCAGACCAGGTGATGGCATCGGGCTGCGCACGACCCTGTCTCACTAGCCTAAATTGCAATTTAACCTTCATCAGTTGATTTATGCCAGCAGCCATGAGCAACGTCCCAGCTTGGAAGCGTCTAGGACTCAAAGTCAAAGACAATGTTGCAGAAGACACTTTTGCAGCAACGACCCACTTTGACGGAGGCGTGATCACAAACAAAGTAGCCAAGAAACTCAATAGAAAGAGAAATTTGGAGGAAGACAAAAATGGGAAGGTCAAAAAGCCCCCTAAAAGGGCCAAGGTTCCCAAAGCCGAGCGAGGCCCGCCTCCTGAAAAAGACCAGCTCTTGTACCTCAGACAATTTGTACATGATAAGGATCAGTGGAAGTTCAGCAAGCAGAAGCAGAACTGGCTACTAAAGAACATCGAAAGTATTCCCGAATCCTACGAGAACGACCTCATTGCATATTTCGAGGACATACAAGGTGGAGCCAGGACCCGTGTCGAGGCCGACCTCCGTGCTGTGATAGATGGCTGGAACAAATACAGCAAAGAACTCGAAGAAAAGATCAATGCCGAGTTGTATGGCGAAAAAACCGAGGAAAACGCTCCTGATGCTGTTGATGAGTCAGAAACCAAGTCTAAAGAGACTACAAAAGAAGCCGCTCCTTCAAAAGAATACGCTATGCGCTGCAAAAAATTGCTTAGTGCCATGCTCGATGAGCCTGTTCATATTGAAGGCGAGGAAGTGGATACTGCCACAATTGGAGAACAATCAGCGATTGCAGAAACCGAAACTGTTGCCGATAATGATAAAAATCTTGCTCTTAGCTCGGAACTGGCACCGATCCAGCCAGAGGCAGAAGACAACTTGATTATAGAAGATGTCGAGGTCGAGGAGTACGATCAACGAAATGGCGAATTGAGTGGTTCCGAAAACACAAAGAAATCAAGCGTTAAGACTACAAGCCCAGTGGCAGCTGATGCAGCTGAGGCAGTACCAGAAAAATCAAATGGAGAGGAAAGTCAAAAGGCAAAAAAAGACAAGAAGGCGAAGAAAACAAAAAAGGAGAAGAAGGCAAAAAAGGCATAGGCATAGAAGCTCGACGGAAAATGAAGCTTTCATCTATGTCATATTAGCGGCGTCTGTCATATCGATTCACTCTGGATGACCATCAATAGCATAAGTATACTCAGGACAACATGCCTTTCAATGTACTCGAAGGCATACATCAAGCACATCATTTCGCATCTTCGATTAAATCAAATATCCATATTTTGTGAGTGAAACATATATCATGAATATGTAACCAGCCCAATAAAAGCACACTAAACAGTACTTTTTTTTCCATCTTTCTTCACTGCAAACCAATATCGACCATGATCAATTGATTCAACTTCTACGAATTGCTCTTCATACTGCATGCCCGCAACTGGCATACCACACCCGTACACCGCAACCACAGTGGATCGAATCACTATCTAATTCACCTGATATATTTCCGCTCCGTTGTTCTGGAATTTGTATATCCAAGCAACTGCGTCAACCGGGTTGTTCATATATCTGAGTAATTAAATCTCTATAAATCTATCAACTGTCGCTGAAACCCGTCAAAATCCACAATGGCAGCCATCAATATCAGACAACTAGAGGACCGGGCCCGGGATGTCGATCCTGATCTTCGGTATATGGCCCTTGAGGACTTTCAGAAGTATCTCAATAGTCCACAGTCGCAGCCTGCTCGAAGCGTGCTGTTTTTCGTCCCAATTTTGTTCAAATTGCTTGGAGACCCGGCCACGGAAGTGCAAAATCAGGCAGTGAAGTCGTTTGCGCCGCTTGTACGTCATTCTACAGACGCCGAGACGGTTCGGATCGTGACAAAGCTATATGCGGAAGTCGAGAAGACATCCAAAGACTCGAAATTCTCGACGTCGGTCCCGACCCTTGCGCTCCGCAGCATATTCAGCGAGTCAAGTGTCCATTTTCATGCGAGACTTTCGAGAACAGTGTTTGACGAGCTTCTCCCGCTTATTCTACAGCCCGGAAGTGGTATGACGATCGATCGAGTCGAGATCTTAATCGACATGATCGGAGCGTTGGGAGCGGTGCTTACGCTGGCCGAATTGCTTCCTATTGTTAAGTTTTTAATCGCCAGTGCGTTCAAAGAGAAAGGAATCATTGGGAAGCGGTCCATCATCGCCGCAAACGCGTGTCTTTCGCACGTGAATCTGGCGGCACATGACCAGCAGCATCATGTACACTTCTACGACCAGGTGGTGGTGGAGATAGTTTCTATATATCATCAGAGTCAGATTTCTGCACATTCCTCAGACGTGTTCTACACTTTATTCCAGGTTGTTGTCTCGCAAGCACACGTCAGCAAATGCATTTCTGACGTCTCCATTGACACGATTTTTAACGAAATCATGCATGGCTTGAGTTTGGACCAAGTGGGCGAGTCCATCAATTCAGAAGACTTGGACATAGATGACTTGGTTCAAACCAATCTTGTTCGGGAAAACGCACTTATTACATTGGCCGGCATTGTGCCTTTCCTTTGTTTCGAGAAGTTTCCACACTTTTACCCCGCCCAGGTCTTCCAGGTCTTAAGTACTTTCACCATCTATGACCCTTTGTTCTATCAAGACTCCGAGGACGAAGGTTCAATGGGAGACGACTCCGAGTATGACTTTTCCGATGACGAAGAAATCGAGCAGTTTGAGAATACTGGCGAAAACGACGCTCTTGCCGCAAAACTCAGATTGCTGGCGTTTTTGGTCTTGAAGAAATTGCTTCAGCACGACCCTCAAGTTTTACCCCTTCTTTTGACAGAACCTCTTTCAGAAAAGATGATTGCTGCCATACCAGACAGGTCTGAAATCGTCTCTAATGAAGCAATTGCCGCCTTGGCCGTGTTTCTTGGTGTCGCGTCCAACAGCAGACAAGCGGGTCGTTTGAGATCGAATTCGGACGTCAGCATGGCTACCGAAAACGCCGACATCCGGCCTTACGCTGTAATAGCGAGAGAGTGCATCGTGCCAATTGAACAGGCCATATTTGGTACTCTCTTGACAGCCAAAAACATCTCTCGATTTTCTCACAGTAAGGTATTGGTGGACTCGCTAATTTCCGGCTTCACAAGTGAACTTTCAGATGACTTCTTGACCAGGCTCACTGATGCTCTTGCTGCGCTCAAGCTCTCAATGAAAACGTATCCGGAAATCATCCAAACCTACAAAAAGCTTCTTTCAAATTACGCATTCGAAGAGCTACCTGAGGCCCTTGCTGACTACATTGTTGAAGATTTGAGCCAAGCTTTGGCTACGCCTTCATATTATCATAGCATTATGTCTGACTTGATCCAGGTGTGTGGTGCTTTGTACCAAAAAGTTAACCATTCCACAAAATATGTTGCCTTGATGAACAACAAGTTCTTTCCAACGCTCTCCTGTAATCTTCTAAAAAGAGAACACTCGAGCGATCTCAGACAAAATCTTCTTGAGACCTTCTCCGACCTCATCGTCCACATCGAGTTGACCCCAGAAAATGTCTCCGAGTCCGCTCGCATTCTCATGCAAAGCCTTGATTATGAAGTCACAGTTGCCTTTACGATGGAGATTCTAGCGAAGGTATGCGACCAGAAGCCAGAGATTTTTGATTCTGTTGATCTTTGCCAGCATTCTCTCAGCAAACTCACAGCCTATTTGTCCTCCAGTGATACGTCTTTGTATGTTCCAGCATTAGGGCTCTTGAATGCGATTTACGAAAATACCTCTTTTGCGGGCTCTCATAACAACATCATCCGGTTAAGAGACGTGCTTTTTGGATTGATGGAATCTACTGCAGATACCAATTCGATCGGGAAATGCTTTACTCTTCTAGCGCATACCCTTAACCATATTCCTGCCGATGAAAAGTTCGTTCTGCTTTTGATCACGCTGGTGATTAACACCAAGCTTGCAGATGTTGACGATTATAATTTAACTCCACTCGAGGTTTTGACCACACAAATTGCCTCGAACAACACTGTTGGCGACTCTCAGCTATTTGATCTTGCAATGAAACTTCTCGTCGAGAAAAACTTCATCAGTGCCAAAATCATGGCGTTGATTTGTGATCGCTGCAAGCTCACAAAACAAGTTGAAGACATCGAAGCTGAGCTTTCTTTGTGTATGCAGAATCAGAGCTCTCCCTCCGATATTGATCGTGTTGTGTTCGACATTCACTTCTTGGGCTGTGTATCTTCAGTAGGAGACTTGCAGTCGTTCACGTTCCAGCATTTCCTCGAAATTCCGAACCACCATTCAAATGACCATATCTGCTTAGCCGCTGCGAGATCAATGGGACTCAGCATCGTGAGAAACATCGACGCTCATCTCCCGTCTCTTCTCGCGTGTTACCAGACTGCGAGCTCTTCTGACGACCCCCAACGGTCTTTGTATCTTGTTGCACTAAAGCAACTTCTCAAGGAGGCATCGTGGGATGATAGAGTGGAAATTCTTTCTGATGTGTGGGACAGTGTGATTGGAGTGATTGTTGCGAAGAATGAAAAGCTATCTCACAAAGGGGTGCTGGAATTGAAGTTGGCGGCCGACGTCCTCAGTCTTATCACCGAAATTGATGCTTGTGGAGATTACCAGCACAAGATTTTAGCGATTGTGCAGAGCTTCGATCTCAATGGTGCCGGTGAGCACATTGTCTATACAGTGGTCGCAATTATGAAACAGCTAGTTGGAAGGTCAGCAGACGATATTGAGGTCCAGATCATAGAGAGACTCATGGCGTATCTCGCAATCAGTAATCTCGAATTGAAGCTGGCGATTGTCAGCACTCTACTCACCGGAATCTACAACAAGTCGCATGCATTTGCCGCGATTCTCAACTCGGTGATCTTGCCCTCCATCTACGAAGAGCTCTCAGCGAAGGAGGAGTTCAAAAAAACGATACCTATGGGACCCTACAAATACGTGATTGACGAGGGCCTTGAAGTCCGCAAGTTGAGCTACGAGTTGATCAGTGCCATTTTGACCCTCAACAGCAATAAAGCAAACG
Organism: Metschnikowia kofuensis (nom. inval.); assembly: GCA_030564885.1. Taxonomy (NCBI): domain Eukaryota; kingdom Fungi; phylum Ascomycota; class Pichiomycetes; order Serinales; family Metschnikowiaceae; genus Metschnikowia; species Metschnikowia kofuensis (nom. inval.). The sequence continues at coordinate 45,173 of JAJLZY010000038.1, forward strand.
AAGTACCTTTTTCGCTCGACGAAGTCAAGGTGTTTGAGGTTCTTCTGGATAAGGGATTGAGGGATCAAGAAAACGAGATCATCAACTTGACGATCTTCAACTTGACGCAGATCATCGAAAAGAATGACAGTGTTGTGAGCAAGAGCAGCAATCATCAGACGCTCGTTGCGTCGCTCACAAAACTCATAAACCGCAAGTTGCGGAGCAAGGCCAGCACACAAGAAAGCGAGAGTTTCGAGGATACTTTGCGGGCCGTGATCGGCTTCTCCAAGGTTATGAATACTGCGCTAATCGCAAACAACGCCGTGAGCAATGAATGGAGCACTTATTATCACGAGCTTCAGAATAAGCACCACTTGCTATTTAGTGCCGCGAGCGCTTAGACGTCGCAGGCGTCGCAGGCGTCGCTCTTAAATGCCGTGCCGGCCGAACCTGGACCATTTGCTGGTGGTTGCTGATGCACATTCCACCTTTGCCGCGCGTTACCGAACAAATCGATCCTGCACGGCCTCGGAGTTTCCTCTTTTGGCATGTGTGGAGAAACGAACCTACCCAGGCCGAATGCAAAACAAAGCATATAAAGCAACTGGCATGGCCGGCAGTTTCTTTACATTACAATGCTGAATTCAAATTAGCTTCATCATATTGAACCAGCCCAGAAACGCTTCTTTGTTATTTGCTTTTTCTTTGCGCTTGCCTGTACTCCTACATGTCATGTCAGCACCTTTTATATCGCAGCCCCCAAGTGTGACAGACGCCCCCAGCTCGCCACTTAGCGATGCCCACACACTAAAGACAGGTGGCTTTTTGGCCGATGCTTCTCAAAGAGTCTTGGTGTTGTTTTACTTGTTGCTTCTTTCAGTCACATACGTGTGGAACAAAGCATGCCAAGTCATGTACGGAACGCTCGCTCGTTTTCGTCGGTGCTACATGTTTATTGTGGCGATGATCGAGTCGGCGCTTGAGTTTTCACAAAATGTGAAGCACTACTTGATTCTTCTACGAAAGGTATTCCAGTATCGCATGTACAAAAACATGAACTAAAATATTCTCTGCATGGCTTCCCCGCAGTGGTGTGCATATGCTCCGCTCCGGCGGGCCGCGCTTGCGACCGAGTGACCGGAATTTCGAGAAAAAGAAACTTACATTCGCGATACAGATCATGTTCAGCTGACTACTTGCCGAGTTTCAAGAAAGCCCAATAAGCTCATACTCACTTTCTTCCTATGAAGGGCCTTGTTTGAAAGCTTCTTAGAAAATCCTTCAAGAAAGAGACGGCCTAGAGAACATTGCTTGCTGTTCTTGCCCACATTTCTGCCGTCTCGGTTTGAACAATTACTCGGGCATGTGCATGACAATAGCCATGAACAATGCAACTTGCATGCACACTTTTGCCATGAAATGCATGACTTTTTAGCACTTTTTAGCAGCGAATCATCAAGAGTCTAGGCACTCTCCTCGTTTCATGTCCATACAAAGTCCTTGGTTTCTTGACGCAACATCGTCGCGCAAGTTGCTAACACAGCCATGATGTTTACAGAGCCCAGACTGTACTGAAATATTGTAAAGATAGCTATATTAAGCTGTCAAGAAAGGTGGCCTTTGGAATTTGAAATTGATTCTCCGTTGCGAGATTACACTGTTCCATCTATAGAAAGGTAAGAGATTTGATCTTTCCGTTAACCTCTAATTTGTGCATTTTGGTTCAGTGAAAAGTGGACAGCCAACCTGATAAAACTTTATGTTTACATCTTTTATCGAAATAAATCTGTATGTATCAGCTTTAAACATAGCATGAGGCTAAAATATATATCTCTGCTATGGATGAGGGGCAGCCAGAAGCCAAAACTTTGTCATTTGTAGCAAGTGAGCCAGACTCACGAGCTGAAGTTACGAGCAGAACCCAGCTAAGAGCAAGCTGCGAAGGTCTTGATAGCAGCAATAAAGAAAGGATTCAAGAGCTCGATTCAACTCTTTTTGAGTACAGGTGGCGAAACCAAGGCTTCGTCAAGGGACCAACTGAAATTTGTAATAGCTTCTTAATTTTTCTGCTTAAATCATTCACCGCTCAATATACTCCCCGAAAAGTAGTGTTTTATCAAAGACGTATAAAACGAGGCTCGTTGTTGTCTCCCTCATTCTTTGGCGTGGAGAGGGAGAGAGCATGAGTGCTCTTTTCAATCCCCATTTCGAGCTCCTAGGTTTTAAGCAGACCTTACACGAACGACTCATACCAACAGTTTGGAGATTCAAGATACCACTTCCAGATTCATATATACATATATATGGACTGATATTGTTTTCAGTGGCTGTACGAGATTTTCCACAATTTTCCAGTGCTGTGGACGAAGAACAACTTGTTCATCTTCCACAAATAATTCACTCGAGCTAGAAAGCAGAAAGAACTGATTCTGAAAAACTTTCGCAACTCTTTCTATTCAATTTTAGTGTCGTGAGAGTTCCGATATTCAGAGTAATAATTCTATCCACATAACCTAACAGTTCAAAAAGCTTCACGATTCAGAGCTTATGTTCTGTACGAAACACCGTTTAATAGGATATAGATTCAAGTTAGGACTCAGTGCAGATGATTGTTTGTTTTCATCTACTAGAGGCTCGTAGGCAAGAGTTTGAGAGTCTTCATTTGTTCGGAAAGGCATATAGATCAGCTCGAAGCTTTGTCTGAGTACAGGATGTACATCAAACTAGCTGGTGAAAATAAAGATTTCTTTATGCCAGGCATAAATCCTTAGATTCTTACAAAGCCTAAAGCTATCGACCACTTGTCCTCTCGAGCTCTTTGTTAGAATAAAGCTTCTCTTTTTTGTTTGAAAGATTCATCTGATAAGAAAAACTTTTTTTGTCTGATTCATCTGATAGTGGGAGTTAAACTATAACGATTTTATATTGACCTCTAATCAGCTCCCATGCAACCTACCTATTATCCAGCCTGTCTCGCCTCACAACGTCATCATGGCAAAACCAACCTTCTTGGCACGCTCTTTTAGAACATAGTTTCTTCTCATCGACCCGCGGGGTACCTCTCGGCTGATAGCCGCTTAGAAACACGCAAATTGATGCGTGCTAATACATTTGCATGCTTTGTTTCACCTATTTTACGAGTGTAGATTATGCAGATGGTGGAAATAAACCATTACAAAATTTTCAAGCTATCTCGAGACGTACGCATGGTGCGAACATTTCTCTTAGATTCATGGGTTGTCTTTTTTTTTTTTTTTTTGTTAGATTCATGTGTATTGAAGGATGCCCCTGGTAAACCAGTGACGAAAACTATATATAACTATAGAAAACCTAACAACACATTCCGGATCCCACGCTCCTCGCCTAGGCGGGAGGCACCTCACGCTGCTCCACAGCAAAAGCGCCTCAGATACGTAGAAACCTTATTTGTTGTTCGCGGGGTTGTTGTGAAGGTTTGAGGTTGGCAATTGTTTGTCTAAGCCGCTATGCCATCGCGGACATGAACCGAAGTTGAAGTGGTGTAGTGAGGAAAGGTCGTAGCGCTTTCGCCATTCCTCCTTCTTGAGTGCTTTCCAAAAAACTTTCCATCGTTTGGTTTCTCGAACCCAACATCTTTGTGAGCTCTAAAACAGTTTATAAGGATTTGATCCAGTGCATGACTCAAAAGGAACTCAAGCTGATCGATCATAAGATTCAGCAAATGTTTTACGGGGTTAGTAAGACCAAACTTTATGCCCGCCCTAAACACACAAATACAAGGAGTATGAGCCGGTCCACATCGTCAAATTATTAAACTTTCTGTGCTCAAAACTTGTTATGTCGGTACTTTTGAGGTAAAGAGCTTATTTCATTATTTTTAAATGGTTAAACATAACAGTATGATAGTTTCGATTTTTCATAACAGGGCGTGTGGTCTAGTGGTATGATTCTCGCTTTGGGTTAAGGCGCGGGTGACCGAGCCAAGACAAATATGCGAGAGGCCCTGGGTTCAATTCCCAGTATGCCCCAGTTATTTTTTTTGGATTTGAAGCAAAGTCCAAATCCGTTGGAAGAGGTAAAAGTGTTTCAGATTGAATGCCCTTCACTCAATCACAATCAATGATGATTCAAATGAAGTATAAATATTATGCACCTATGTAAGCTAAGTGTCTACATTCAACTCTCCTGCGCAAGCTCAGATCTCACCCATCCTTCAAGACCGCCCTTGACTATGATATCTTGCAAGTTGGTACCCAACTCACCGACCTTTTGCTGCAACACGACCTGGTTCTCTGCGTCTGTGACGGTGACTAATGCCTTTGTGACGTCATACTTCAAGAACCAGCCGGTGCGGATCGTCAACTCATTTGAGCCTTGGTACTTTTCCCTAAGCATATTAATGAGCAGAGGAATCTCCAACGTCAACAACGCGTTGTTGATGGAGTTTCTCGAGAAAATGTTTCCAAAGGAGCCGGCAACCACCATCTTCATGCCCTTGGCCAAAATAGCCGTAGCAGCCTGCTCTCTCGAAGAGCCAGTTCCAAAGTTGTAGCCGGAAATGATAATGTCGCTGGACTTGGTCTTGTCCTTGAACTCGGCATCGTAGTTCTCCATACACACCTCGGCCATTTTCTCCTTAGGAATGTCGTCCTGGTACGTGTACTTACCAGGGTAGATACCATCGGTGTTGATGTTGTCGGCATCACATAAGATCAACTCTCCTTCGATCGATTTGGGGAAGCCGTCCAAGACCTCGACTGCCGACTCGGCGTCAGCAGAGACTTCAGGGGTCGAGATGTCAAGCGATTTCACGATTTCCTCGTTGGCCTTTACTGGTTTCCCCTCCAATTCCTCAGGGCCGCCGATTCTGCCCAACACGGCCGAGGCAGCGACTACCTCAGGAGAAGCCAAGTAGGCAAGCGCGTCTTTCGAGCCCATGCGGCCCTTGAAGTTTCTGTTTGTGGCGGAGATGCCCACCTCGCCGTCCTCCAACAAGCCTTTACCCAATCCAATACATGGTCCGCATCCAGCAGGGAGCGGCATGGCGCCGGCGTCCAAGATATCTTTCCAGTACCCCGCAGCCTCTGCGTCTTTCTGGACGTTTGAGGAAGCGGCAGCCACGTAGAACTCCACGCCAGGAGCCACCTTGTGGCCCCTGATGATCTCGGCAGCAGCCTTGATGTCGCTGAGCCGAGAGTTCGTGCACGAAACCAAGTACGCCTTGTTGATCTTGATCTCCTTCTGCACCAAGTCGAAAAGCGAGTTGGAGACCTTGACCGAGTTGGGTCCGGAGATGTAGGGTGAAAGCGACGACAAGTCGACGGTCAAGTTCTTGGCATAGACGGCGCCAGAGTCGGAGGACACAAGGTTGTTCTCCAAGTTGGCCACTGTCTCGGCGTTGACACGTGGGTGTGGCTGCGGTAACCGCGTGAGCCTGTTTTTGTAGAAATCGACCAAGACCTCGTCGACGGGGAAAAGACCCAGCAACGCGCCCCATTCCGTGGTCATGTTGGCGATAGTCAAGCGGTAGTCCACGGGCAACTTCCTGACGCCGTCGCCCACAAACTCAATGGCATGGTTGAGCACCTCGTCGTTGTTGAAAATGCCACAGAGCGCCACAATCACGTCCTTGCCCGTGACGCCCTTCTGCAACTCGCCCGTGAGCTCCACTTTCGCCACGGGCGGGATCTGCCACCACGTCTGGCCCGTGGCCCAGATGGAGGCGGCGTCGGTGCGCACAATAGGGGTTCCCAAGGCCCCGATACCTCCGTAGGTGTTTGAGTGCGAGTCTGAGGCCACACTCAAGTTCATGGGGAACGCGTAGCCTTCCTCGATCATGATCTGGTGGCCAATCCCACGGCCGGCAGGGTAGAAGTCGATTCCCTGCTCGCGCGCAAAGTTCTCGATGTTCTGGTACTTCTCCAAGTTCTTCTCGGTTTTGTTCTGCACATCGTGGTCCAAAGTACACACGATCTGGCGGTTGTTCTTGACTTTCGACGCGCCCAAGCCCATGAACTTTGTTGCCACGGGCCACGAGTTGTCATGTGACATGCAGTGTGCGGGCTTGATGGTGACGTAGTCTCCACTAAACACCTTTTTGCCTGGCGCAAGGCCCACGGCGTATTTCTGCACGATTTTCTCGGTCAAGTTCTGGCCCCTCCGGGCCGCTGCCGACGAGGCGAACGTGCGTATGCTCAGCGCACGGATCTTCCATGAACTTAGCATTGACATGGTGATGTTGCGGTGGTTCTAAAGTTGAAATGTCCCGGGCAAAGAGAGTGCTAACAAGTCTCAAAGCGCAAGGGAGTGTAAGAAGATTCAAAAGAATGCAAGGCCTGCAAAAAATTGAAAATGATTGAGCAATCTGCAAAAGATTGAAAAAGATTGAAATACCTAAACTTTCAGATGAATGGAAACAACCGGGGTTTCTGCCGATGCACTGCCGGTGAAAAATTTGTCTTGTGCCGAAACAGGCGTGGTGCGCCTGCATGGACCGATAACGAAATCTGGAGTGATTTCGGAACATCCTGCGCTGATGACTGATTGCGGACATGAGTCAGAACCTTAGCGCCGCGTTTCATTGGATGTGCCGCGCACGTGATGGGAAAGGAAGGAACGGTCACGTGGAAAAGCTCACCAGAGTAAGCGAGGATCACGTGAGCGAAGTCGCGTGATAAGTACCTGCCCGGAAACCTAGTCTTCAAGCTTGGCCGATTCACGTTTTGGGTGCGAAATGTTCAGTTATAAAAGCGGTGCCTCTTCTGAATATTTACAATGTGAGTGAAACAATTCTTCAAATGTGGTGTACATTGAGTGTACGTGACAAACACCTTTTTTTCAGTTTGGAATCAATTTTCTTATTTAGAGCAGATAAGCTTGCTAGTTCAAAATTTTGACACATGGAAGGCTTGACTCAACGCCCATCTCTTGCTTGCCCAAACGGATCTAGAGCGGGAAGCTAACTAAGATGAAGCTGGTATAAAACGGTACATCCATTTTTTCAGCATAGAACCCAAATTTGTTGAAAAAAATTTGTTAGAAGGAACTCTCGACAAGGCAATGATGTTTCTAGTCTTTCAAATAGTTCATACTTGAATAAACTTGCTCGGACAATCCTAGTTTGGTAGAGAAGACCCCATTCAATAGTTGCGACTGGTTTCTGGTTTTCAAAAGCATTGTTAATCCATGCATTATTTTGCCAGCGTCAAAACTAAACAGTACATATAGGTATTTTACCGATCTGAAAATGTTCTAATAATTGGTATCAAACATTCAGCAGCTAAATATATAAAATTTGTCGACGTTTTCTTCGAGAGGTTAATTCTTCCGTCGCACCTGGTGGAGCCCAATAGATCTTCTGCGCTTCCAAATAGAGTGTGCAATATTATTCAGTAGCAATCCATTTATCTATTTTCTTGACATCGAAAAGCCTCGACTCGGCTCGATTATTCTTGGTCTTTCTCGAAATTTTTCAATTTCAATCTATTTCTTTCAAGTACCGGATGGACTTGATTGCTCACACAGAAAAAGCACCGGTTCCGGTAACAAGTCCATAAACCAGAAGAATGCACGGGCCTCTCGCACCTTTCGGACCTCTCTCTCTCTCACACAATGCGCGAACCTTAATCCCAAAGCCAAGAGAGGCTCCGAATGCTTGGATTTCACAATGTTGGCACATCTACTAGTGGGCGCAACAATAGCTAGCTCGTATGTCGCCGTCATAAAAGTGGCAGTGCCCAAGCACGTAGCGGCGCTTGAGCGTAATGACCCTGTTGTCATGAGGTTCCGCATCAGGCGGATTCTTTATCTATGCGGCACTCTTCTACTTGTTGTGCCTGCTATTTCCGTACTTTTGAACAGCTCAGAATCGACGCTGACCTTCTGGTCCGTGTATCTACAGATGGGGCTCTTTCCTGGATTCACAACAGCTCGCAGCTTGAGGTCTGATGTAATACATATAGCATTAGCAGCGGCCAAGATCATGGTACTTTATATGGGGCCAATCTGTGCATATTTGTTGACCGAATCCCAGCACTGGCGTGCGGACTTCCGAGTCAATTTTTGTACTCTTGGCGGAGTTCGAGACCACATATTTGCGCCCGTCACAGAAGAGTTTGTATATCGCGCTGCGTTGTTGGCTGTTCTTGCTCCTCGAATCCAGGAGAGACAGCTAATCCTCTACTCGCCTTTACTTTTCGGCCTTGCGCACATTCACCATGGATTTTCGTTGTACTTGCTGGGACAAGCGCCGCTTCTTTCTGCCGTGATATCTTCGGCTTTCCAGTTTACCTATACCACGCTTTTTGGCATCTTGGCCAATACTTTTTATGTGAGGTCAGGCTACAACTTGTGGTGTCCGATAGTGGTACATGGAACATGCAACTTGTTTGGTTTTCCGTCCTTTGACTTGAAAGATACACATCCACGCTTTTTCTATGTTTATTGTGTGTTGTTGCTTGTTGGCGCACTCTCATTCTGGAAGTTTATTTGAGATTTCGCAAGAATCTATTCAGCTCGAGGATCACCTGTGCTGACGTGCACTAGAATTTATAGTGGCCTTGCATTTAAGAGAGGGCCGTTTCAGTTCTTTCCCGGTCGACTTTCCCATACATCGATTATGGTATGGTATTTGTCTCGTGTGACTCCAAGGGATTTATAGCAAGCAATAAGAGCTCTGAAACTTGGGAAGACGATATGCAAGACAGATTAGTTCAAATGCTGGAAAGACTGGATTACGATGTTGTGAGATGATTCGTCACAATTTCGTCACAGGCCATGGGCTAGTAGCCTACTGTATAACAGGTAAACTGTATTGTATAAGGAATCGTCATCGTTGCATGTTCAAGACGGGCACAATCCCTCTATTTATTCTCAAGACCAAGCTCGGTGTCCAAAGTCCTGAGATATATGACCCAAAGTTATTTCGAGACAGAAATGGCCAGAAATCTGTGCGATCGTCTTTCGAATTGCAGCGGGATCTGGGCAAATGACATCTCAAACAAGAGATTCGAATTCACTCAACGTAAAATGCATGAGGGTATGGAATATTAAGAGAATTCGGAAATTGGATATTTCTGATTTCTGACCAAAAGTTTGTTTACATCATTTCGTCAGTGGGGACAAATTTCTTCGAGCTCGAATTGAACCATTGATTGTAGAAAAATATATTCCTTTGATCGCAAATGACCAGCGACAACCGAGCTTCGATCTCAAGACCTGGCATAACGCCGAAGCACTCTAACTTTAATTCTTGATAGAAGGGCTGGGAATTGTTTATTTCTTACAGAGATATGACAAGCTGCGAAATTCCTTCAAAACACTTTCTGACAGCTCGCCGTCCCCCGAAAAATTATATCGGAACTGCAAATAAAGAATTGACTCAAGAGAATTTTACAATATACGATATTTGTAAAATGTCACTAAAATAAATCTGGATTTTGCTGCTCTAGAAGGAAATCCACAATTATTATCCAAGAGCAAAATGGATCGCGCTTTTGCATGTCCCACCCAGAATTTTGAACTCATACAAAAACACGCTATTTCTGCCAAATACCTGCTGGAAGACTTTCTTCATGGTGATAAGTAATTCTTTAATTCGGTACCACATGAGAATAATGATCTGTTACCTTTCTTATATTCACAACCCGCCCGTCAACCATATCAGCATTTATCAAACAGTGCCTTGGGTTTGTCCGTATGAAAGACAGAGAATAAAAAATAAAAAAGAAATAAAATAAAAACTGAGAATGAAAAATAAAAAAAATTGGCCCTGGCCTGAGACCGCGATCGCCGGGTGCCCCTGCCCCTGCTGCCCAAAATAGCGCGAGAAGTCGACAGATTTAAATTTCAGGAACCCGTCGCGCGCACCTGGCCCTGATTTCTCTCAGCGACCTTGAACTTTGGCAGTCTGCCAGGTCGAAATTAAAGGTATCTGGTCCTGGCAAAACCGAGCCCAAGCGCCGAAATTTTTCCTCTGAAGAAGGCAAACAAATACAATACAGCTAGAAATTTTGAAAACATCTCTTAAATATTTCAAAAGGCCAGTGTCACGTAAATACTCCTACCTCTCTGAAAAAGCTCGCTCCGATCTTCTCACAATTCAGAAGTCAAAATAAATGAGGCCCCGTCACCGCCGTGGATCTCACGCGCGCTGTGGAAAACGTGATTTGAGATTTGGCGAGGACGTGAGTCGGGCCTGCCTCTCACCGCTGATCTCCACGAATCATCTTAACTTAAGACCGAGGCTTGGAGATAGACACAAGTCACTTTTGACCACACAATTGCACGGCCGCTATATCAAGATAATCATACAATCTTGCTACAAGGCCATATCGTCACATCATATAATCATACAGGCATACGGATTTGCGAAATCTCGGCTCTCATATCGACTTTATTGCATAACCTCGAAGTGCCCTGTCTGCTGAGGTTTTCTCCCATACTCCTTTATTTTAGAAACCGTGTCTTGAATATTCAGGGACACAGCATACATGGTCTCCGCATAGTGACACTCAGGGACATTCAGCGACCATCAGGAACATTCGGCAACACCTGAAAAGAACTCAAGACACACCTTCCTAGCATCAAAGGCCACTCAGACATCCTCAAAGACTCGAATTTTCACGACAGTCCCCACATTGTCTACTTTACATCATGTCTCGGACATCCCTGAGATCGCCGTCGACGTCGCCGGCCAAAAATACCCCTGAACACTACGAGCTGGCGGCTCGAGAAATAGAGCAGGAAAAACAGATGGTGGCAGCGCTCAAACGGCTCCTGATTGGCCACTTGATGAACCTAGACCCCGATATACCTGCTCTGGATGCATCGTTTCTGTTTCTCATGGACCGCGAGCTTCTGCATGAGCCGGAACACTACACGGAGAGCTCGCTAGTTCCGGGCTCTTTTCTGAACCATAGAGATGCACTAGAATCCAGAGAATCGCTAAAATCCCACGATTCCCTGGAATTTAAAGACTCAATAGACCGCGGGAACTTGCCGGATTTCAAAAACGCGCTGAATCACGGGGATTCCCTTGATCTGCATTATGGCCGCCAAGGTGACCTCCTGGACCCAGTTTTCTCCGGATCGCCGGCCCTGAAACTGTCTCTGAAAGACTCGCTGAGACAGTCGCTGCCGGAAGTCACCCAGCCGTCGTCTGTCGGCGAGGAAATCTCCTCTGAGGAGTTGCTCTGGGTACCCGCAAACATGCACCCGGAAGTCAATCCACAGCAGTTCAAATCACACGTGAAAACCACCATCGACGAGCTCTTAGAGCGCAAGTTGTCGCGGCTGAAGTCTGCCAACCGCCTGAAGCGGTCTTCTCTCTCGTTTTCCACAACTGACGAGTTCCCATCGGGCCAGGGCCAAAATGAATTTAAAGCCGACCCAGGGTCGAAAGAACAGCTAAGTGGGCCCTCCGATGCCGCGGAAATCAAAAACCGTAACAGGCTCAGTAACCCGTCCCTACGCAAATTGACCTCGGAGCTCCAGACAATGTCGAGACTAGCAGGCATGGACTCGAACGACGCGGTGACCTTGGCAAGGTCTCTTTCCACCTCGTCTTTGGGATATAGCGAGGTCGAGCGCCTGGCAATCGACGACATGGAGCAGGCGGGTGGGTTCCCGGGTAGCTCCTCGCATGCCGAAATCATGGATGTTGGAGTCGACGAAGCTGGGCAGCCACAAGCGAAAGGAGTCTCTTACCAGAACGGGTACTACACTCAAAACGGGTACTACCATCAAAAAGGACAACCTCGCCAAAACGGGCCACAACCCCATCAAAATGTATATCCGCGATCTCCTAGGCTACAAAACTACCCGGGCTCACCCGGTGGTCGGCCCTCTCCGCCGGGATCTCCAACCCCCCACTCGCTTGTAAGAAACGGGTCTTTGGGCCTGAACCAAAATCTTCCCCAGGGGTCAAATCAGAACCAAGTTCCGCGTCCCAACGAGGACTTTTCACTACGAAGAAGCCGCCGTGTTGATTACCGTAAAGGCCCGGCTTCTTCGCTGCTGGGATCACAGCTCCAACACAATAAGGCGGGGAAGTTGGCTCAGCTCAGACACAATATTTCGTCGTCCAACTTGCAGGCAGGCACGGCAGATGTAAGACCCGACCGGCTTTCTGTGCAGAGACCAGAAAGCAATCAACGAGGTAGTATGGCGAGCATCAATCCACGCAGTTCGCAGGTCCTCTTCACTTATAAAGTACCCTCGCAGCAATCGCCATCTGGTCACTCCAGAAGCCTGTCGCCAAAAGCGGTAGCACACCCGCCTACAGCAGCGCCTTTGGGCGGGCTTTCGTCGAAAGATTCGCCGTATCTGAGCGCCATGTCATCTGACACACTAGGCCGGAATTTGCAGCCAACAAAATATACTCAGCATAACTTGACGTCGAGATCCTTGGGCCACCAGAACACTCCACAGGTGCATGCAAAGACAGAGACCGGGGGTTCTTTCAGAGGGGGACACCGAAGTACCTCTCGCGAGCTCGAACAACAAGCCAATCACTACTATGGCTCGGGAACCAGCCAGAAAAAGCACCCGGAGGTGCGTAGTATGAGCGGCTCTCGCATGATTCAAGCTTCTCACGTTGGACATCGTCAAATTTCGCCAACATCTCAGCTGCTCCCAAAACTTGATAAACGGATCGCGTCACCTGGAAGCCAAGTCCAAAAAAATTGGCCCGATAACCAGCGTCTAGGGTCTGATCACCAGGGCATGAAGCGATACGGATCACAGGATGGGTTTTCCTCTGGCATTGCGAGCCAAGAACAGAAGACGAGAATTCCAGGTAGCGACAAATCTGATTTGGAAAGCTCGAGAGCATTCAATAAACGCGACAAGACGAGGCAGCTCAACCAGAACTTGGACTTGTTGCGTAACGAGATCAACGAATTCAAAGAAAGTCTAGCAACCAAGTCTGACCCAAGAACTCTGGGCGAAGAAGAACTGAATTCAGCGAGCGAACAAAGCGTGGATGCTCAACAAGACTTCAGCTTCGATCTCACTCATCATGACGTCAGTTACGAAGACACCTTGGGCATCGAGGAGGACGTTTTGTCTGAACTTGCCTCAGCAGAAGACAAGTCAGAACCTAAGGAAAACGCAGGGAGTACTCAAAACGTGGCCGTTACTGACAAGTCCAATGATAATGAGTTTGTTTCCATCCCGGATAGTGCGGATTCAAAGCGTTCTTCTTTCAGAGACGCCGTGGCTCATAAGGATTCTCATACCAGAAAACTTTCGCAAGATCACCACAAAGAGGATTATCGACTGGATGGGGCTGATAAGGAATTGCTGCAGAGAAAGGCATCTCTTGAAAGCATGCACCACGAAAAAGCGGATGCTGCCTCTTCGATACCAGCCAATGCATCGAGTAAGACCTACGAATCTGAAGAATCGGCGATAGCTGCCAAGAAACAAGAGGAGGCACCAGTTGCAGACGTGCTTCAACATGCTGTTTCATCGAAATCTAAGTCAACGGGAATCCACGCTCAAGATTCGTCCATTGCCGCTACTTCCGTTTCGACAAATGAGATCACGAGACATGATACAACTAATAGCTGGGAGAGCTTTGAGCGCAAAAATAAAAAATCCTACTTAGACAAATCATCCGCGAGCTCAAAGGTCGACGAGAAGAGGAAAGCGAAGAAAAACTGGCCCTGGTCGAAAGAGAAGTCCGCGGGAACAAGGGTAACTTCAACAGAAATTCCACTGCTGAAAGAAACACGCACACCAGTCCGCTCGGTATCTTCGCCAGAGATTACTGCCTCTAAGAAGGCTTCACATTCCGCAAAAGAGGACCACAGTGGTAAAGATAATGCTATCACCAAGTTTTTCAAAAAACGGAGAAGCAGCTCAGTATCACACGAAAAACTGACCGTGGAGTCCCACCTGGCGCAAAATAGCGTTGACTGTGGTGAGAAAGAGGCAGGCGGTCATGGCAACTCCAAATCGAGTAAGAAACGTCACTCTGGCGGAAGCGAAAAGAGCCAGTTGGGTGATGCCTCTGCTCACGAGTCTGGGCGTAAAGTGCTCAGGCGAAAGACTCTGGCTGACCAAATGAAAAATGGGGACGAACAAAAGGTTTCGTCTCGCATCAAGAATCGTATCAAAAATATGAAGAAGATAAACGAAGACAAAGAAGCAAGTCCTAAACGCGTCAGTGTCATCAAGGATGATCCGCCGGCAGAGGACAATGGGAAGCCAAAGTCAACATTAGAGGTTCAAGAAAAACTCAAGAAATCCATCAAGAGGTATTCGAGACCCAACCAGCCAATTGAATTTACTGATTCTGCTTTTGGATTCCCCTTGCCACCTCCCTCCAGTTCTACTCTCGTTATGATTGACTACCGATTTCCTGTCCACGTTGAGCGAGCAATCTACAGATTGTCTCACTTGAAGCTCGCGAATCCCAAGAGATCTTTGAGAGAGCAAGTGATACTCTCGAACTTCATGTATGCATACTTGAACTTGGTCGATCATACTCTACACCTTGAGCAGCAAATGTCGCTGGAGGACTACGAGGTCGAACAACCTGAAGGGGACCTTGATTTCTTAGGGGATCAGGATGTGGACACAGAGTTTGAGGCCGATGACGGGTTCGAGGAGAGCGATTTTGACTCCATCAAAATTGACTTGGACGTGAAAGAGGCTCAAATTAGTACATAAGGTTGAGCGTGGGAACATTCCATCATGACTTCCTTGCCAATTTGAGCGTCATGAGAGGAAAGAGTGAGCTTTGGAAATTATTTCGAGCGGCTCAGGTGTCGTCTTTTGTTCCGAAACTCTACATGGCGCTATTGAGTGATGTCTTTCACCTCACATACCCGAAAGCCCCGGATCAAACAATTATGCGCATAACGGAAGCAGAGGCAATCCGCCCGATTCGCGACCCCGGTCTGGAATCCTACAAGAAAATATTTCTCGCAAGAATACTTTCGGATGACCATGCAAATTGTGGTTGCCGCTTCAGCAAACCAAGCACGCTGATTATGTGGGATTGGCTTGAAAATCGAGATTCCCGATTATTTTTGGCAGGTGCCAAATGCCGCAATCGTACGACAAATGGGATGACATGACCGTTATACGAGGCAGGTGATTCGCGAAAGCCGCGAAAAGAAACGAGGCACAGAAAACAAACGCGCAAGAAAAAACAGTGAAAGAGCCGATCTAGACTCTGTAGCATACTTTTCGCTGTCTCACTACTTCACGGCTCGAGCACGCGTTTATTTATCAACGCTTTTTTTTCTATCGGGATTTACTTGTTTTGATCATCTAAGACAAAAAGTCAAATTTATTTTCATCCAAACTTTAAGGCACATGCTGAACGTTTTGCCCCTTCTTTCTGCCGCAGCAGTGGCGAAACACGACAAGGAGTCGGATTGTTGGGTAACGCTTTATCACAGAAAGGTATACGATGTGACCCTGTTTTTAAGTGAGCATCCTGCGGGAGAAGACATTATTCTTCCTTATGCGGGCAAAGATATTACCGAAATCATGGCAGATATAGACTCGCATAAACACTCCGAGAGTGCTTACGAGATGCTCGACGATGAGATGCTTGTTGGGTACTTGGCAACTGCCGAAGAGGAGGAAGAGCTAGTGAACAATAAGAAGAGGGTTCCCGTGGAAGTGAAACTCACGAAAGAGGCCGAGGAAGAATTCGACATGAGCGAGTTTCACAGCCACTTGCCCGCGCTTGAAAAGCTCTCAATTCAGACGGATTTCTCTCAGGATGCCCGGAAACACAAATTTTTAGACTTGAACAAGCCGCTTCTCCCTCAAATATTCCAGGCCAATTTTTCGAAAGATTTTTACTTGGAGCAGGTGCATAGACCACGTCATTACGGAAAGGGCTCTGCGCCTCTTTTTGGCAATTTCTTAGAACCTTTATCACTTACCGCATGGTGGGTGGTTCCAGCAGTTTGGCTCCCTTTGAATATGGCACTCTTCTATATCGGGTTCATGGGGCAAAGCAAGATCACAGCGTTGAGTCTCTGGGCCATGGGGTTGTTTGTGTGGACATTTGTTGAATATTGCTTGCACAGATTCCTCTTCCATTTGGACCAATACCTCCCAGACCACAGAGCATTTTTCACATTGCACTTTCTTCTTCATGGAATCCATCACTACTTGCCAATGGATAAGAACCGCTTGGTATTGCCTCCAACGTTGTTTGTGGTTTTGGCATACCCATTTTACAAACTCATCTTCAACATCTTTCCTTTTTACATGGCATGCTCCGGGTTTGCAGGGGGAACTTTGGGCTACATCATGTACGATGTGACTCATTACGTCTTGCATCACTCAAAATTGCCCAAGTATCTTCAAGAGCTCAAGACATATCACTTGGAGCATCACTACAAAAACTATGAGATGGGGTTTGGTGTCACAAGCAAATTCTGGGATGTCATCTTCAATACCGAGATCACTTCCACTTTTGAGAAGAGGAGTTGAATTTTGAAGTGCATGTGACACTCCCGCGAACGGGTCAGAAAAAGTTTGGAATTCCCATTTATTCTATATCATTCCAGTAAATACGCATTATCTTACAATCATTCTATACTCCAATCATGTCCTCTTCTTGTAACCGGAAAGGAAGGTCTTTGCCTGTAAGGCAGATTGTTTAAAGACGCGTTTTCTTCTTTCTTTGAATAAGCCGCCTCGAGGCTCATAAATGCCTACGGACTTCGGTCTTTCACGCTCTGCGCTTTCGTGCAGAAGCTGTTTTTCTCTCACAGCTTGGTCCATTAAGGCCAAAAATATTCTTTCTTTACAAATTTGATTCTTTTCCCGCTGCTCCAAATGGTCCAGGGCCAGCCCGAATCCCGTGGGTGCAGGTCCCTGTTCTTCTATAGCTTTCAAATTTTCAAAAACATCAAACTCCGGCACTTCTTCCTGGGTACCAGTTGCCTCGTCCTTATATATCTCAGGATCGTACTCATAAAGAAAGTGGACGTTTGTAAATAGTTTTCGCATCTTGAGATATAGCCTTTTGTGTGATTCCAAGTCCACCAGTGAGTTTAGCTTTTCGTGATAAAGATTGGCAATGGCCACATCCTGCCACGTGCCTTTTTCTGTGATATATTCCCCTTCAGAAGTTTGGTGTTGTCTGCGAGGCTGGTCGGCAAGCATATCGAGAACCTTGCCCATTCTATTTGCCAATCTTGTGGCTGTAGATTGCATAATTTGGGAATCGTCCTCTAAGGTAATAGCACCTTTCACGGCACTTGTGCGGCTGAGGTGTTGCCTAATTTTCCTCTGCAAGAGAAAATGAATCTCATTTACAAGCGTGACTTTCGGACTCGAGAGCTTCTGTCGTTTATAGTGCATGGGTACCAACTCTGGGTGATGATCTAGCTGTACTAAGCGCACGCCTCTTGGGCCCGTGGCATTGATTGAGGCATCAAAATAGAACTTATCTTCTGTGCCGTCGTATATATGGTCTGCCACGACAAAATCCTCGGCGTCTGTATTCATTTGTGGATCCAAGACAGAGCTTGGAGGCTGCGGCCAAGAAGCCCATTGTGAGGCAGGAAAGAGCGGGTTTACATGATGGAGAAGAAATGTCAGGTACAAGTGCACAGATAGGTCATGTCTGTGGCGCGTTTCAAGGGCATTTATAGTATCCTCGAAGTCTGAACGTTCCTGGAACGTGGTGTTTAGTCCAGTATATCGGCTCATTGATATTATGTGAGGTTGACGAGATGTTCTATCACGACAAAGCTCGTATGCGGGCTTCAGGGGACGGTAACAACAAATGAAATTGAAGATTTGCCGAGTCTAGACTGAAGGCGGGAAATCCTGATTCACCTTCCTAGCGGTTCGCAAGGGTGTGTAATGAAGTTTGGTCAGTATTTGTTTACTACTAAACGGTGCATCTTGATGGCTTTGGTCACATGACTCACGGTCACATGACTCATGGTCACGGGATGCGCTGATATGGCTCTGCGATGAGATGAGCACGATAAGGTGGTCTAATGGATTGAAACATGAGTGGTTTGTGACCAAAAAGAAGGTTTACATCTAAGCAAGAAATTATACAATCAAGAATAAGATGCATCACATTGCAATACTTTAAATATCTTTTGTTTTCATCATCATTGAAACTTCTCCTCTTGGCGATTCCTGCAGATAGACTGCAAGTGGCTTTTTTCCCGTTGCCCTCGCGAACCACCGTCGCCTTGATAAAGGTCTAGGTCTTCAACTTTCTTCCTCTTCCCCTCCCTCTTTCTCTTTCTCTTTTCCTCTTCTCTCTTCTCCTTCAACCGGACACATACTTGTACTCAGAAGCGCTTGGTTGAAGGGATCGTAAATTGCGCTTTTCTCCTTCCACATTTATTTTCCAAACTCCCAATCTATAATCACACCATGCAATCTTTCCAGACCTCCTTCTTGGACCTTGCCTTGGAGTCACAGGCATTGAAGTTTGGCCTGTTCACACTCAAGTCTGGCCGCCAGTCGCCTTACTTTTTCAACTTGGGCTTGTTCAATACAGGGAAGTTGCTCTCGACCTTGGCTTCGGCGTATGCCCATGCCATCATTGCCTCTGGCATCGAGTTCGACATTTTGTTTGGGCCCGCTTACAAAGGCATCCCGTTGGCGGCTATCACCGTGGCCAAGTTGGCTGAAATTGATCCTGTCAAATTTGCAGCCACGGGCTACTCCTTCAACAGGAAGGAGAAGAAAGACCACGGCGAGGGAGGCTCCATTGTAGGCTGTGACTTGAAGGGCAAGAAGGTGTTGATCATAGATGATGTGATGACCGCAGGAACTGCCATCAACGAGGCCTTCACCATTATCGGCGCCGAAAACGGCGATGTTGTTGGATGCATTATTGCCTTGGACAGACAGGAGACCACCGCAGACTCTCACCTTTCGGCCACTCAAGTGGTGAGCGTCAAATACAGCATTCCGGTATCCTCGATTGTGTCCTTATCGGACATCATCTCTTACTTGTCGGACAAGTTGTCTGCAGAGAACTTGGCGGCGATCAAGGAGTACAGAGCACAGTATGCTCCAGCGATTTAGAGTGTTTCACCGAGTCATATTTGGAGTCAAAAATAGAGATGTTTCTACAGTGATTGTTTATGCTGCAACTGAATCATATGAACGATCTCCTCATACAGGCCTTTTTGTAGACAAAGAACGAGAAATAGACGAGTCGTGAGCAGTCTCCCTGTCTCATTAATCCCATACCTTTGCATCTGTGAATATCACGAAAAAACATGAAAAGCAGAAGTCTATCATGAACGGCCGGCTGGCTCTCCTTTCCTCACAGTTTTCATCTAAGTAAATTCTTCGTTATGTAAATTACATTTGTACTTGTATGTAATCTACCTACACCACCAATCCATTATACACAAAAGATATTTGGCAAACCAAGACAACTCCAAATCTATTTTCCTCTCCATGAAAAAAGGCTAGCCTCTGATCTTCATCATTTTCTTCTTAGGGGCTTTTGCCGCTTTGGGCGCCTCTATAGGCTCAGGAGCCGGGTCGTAGATCAGTTTCATCATGGGATGCTTCAATGTCATGCTGGAATGCACAGGCACAATTGTGTTCATTTTGAAGCCCTTTACTTTGGGTAAGAGTTCCGGGGTGAAGTCGACCTCATACTCTTTAGGATATGGTATGCCACTGTTCTTGCCGATACTTGCCAAAGTAGTTGGATGGGCCTGCAAGAACTGGGAGATGGCCAAAAACAAGGCTCTTTTCGTGGGATATTTCCCATTCACCGGCTTGCCGTCCTTCTTAAGCTGGACCCTGACTCTGCCCAAGTTTCCAAAATCTTGTGGGTGAGATTTATCGAGCTCAAGCAAAACAGGCACACTCAACAGCCGACACGCGTCACTTATGGTCTTCGCCAATGGGTTCTCTACAGCCAACTCTGCACTGACTCTCCTGCCTTCGTTATGTGACCTATTTTTGTCGAAATAACAAGGGTAGATGATCTGTAGTTGGCGGATCTCGCTCTTTTCTTCGTCGGAGAACTTTGCCGGGTCGACAATGTCGTCCAGTTTCCCGGCACTAGACAAAGCAGCTGTGTTTTGTGCGAGGTCTGCAAAGTTGGGGAAGCCCGAGGTGCTGGGTTCTTGGTCTTGAGACCTCGTGATTACGGGTTTTTGCACTGGTGCTAGAGGTGTGCGGAGACTCGGGTCGAACTGCGCAAGGTCCATGTCCATGTTGTCGATGTCGTCATCGTTGACTTCTTCCAAAGTGGGCCTGGACGACATGATTTGGAATATGTGTTTGAGTGAATTTTACTGTTGTTTCAAAGGTCACTGAATGTCTCCGAAGTCTCAAATGCTCTTTATCTCGGACACTTGGCTGTATGAAGGCCAGGCCAGTTTTTCGCGGCTTGTGCTTTGGAGAGTAGAGTTGGTCCGTTAATGGCCGATAAGGTCAGTCATGGCATGCCTAAAAAGAGTATATAAATTTCCAGACAGCAAGAGGCCAGGAAAAGTTTTACGTCATTGAGGTCGTTTTTTGTTTTTCACGAAGAAGAGGTGCAAATATCTCGGTAGTCATGTTGTAGTATATGGTGATCACGTGGGCCACTTTACACCGAATATCAACAGACAGCTACATTAAGGGCAACTCGTTAAAATTAAATGGAAAAGATGAACAGAAAAATTTTTTTTTTTTAAAAAAATGAACAGCAGATAATTCCTTTCTCTTTTAAATGCCTCACTTCATGAAAATCGTTATGACTCACGAGCTAGGTTGTATGCTTATAAGCGGATGTTAACTGTAAGTTTTTAGGAGGCAACCTGAAAAGTAACTGCCAGGCAAGGTGTACGGGCTCTAGTATCAAGTAACATTGTCGACAAGCAAGGCCATTTGTGCAGTTTTCTGGTAATTTCAAGTTCTTCTCTAGAATTTGGACCTTTGAGGTGACGAAATAGT
Source organism: Metschnikowia kofuensis (nom. inval.) (assembly GCA_030564885.1). Classification (NCBI taxonomy): domain Eukaryota; kingdom Fungi; phylum Ascomycota; class Pichiomycetes; order Serinales; family Metschnikowiaceae; genus Metschnikowia; species Metschnikowia kofuensis (nom. inval.). The sequence continues at coordinate 66,050 of JAJLZY010000038.1, forward strand.
ACCGGAAAGTATTTCAAGCTAAAAAGATATGTTTAACTTGTGTATGACAGAGATGGTAAAAACACTCACACACTCACACACTCATTCACATGACACTCCCACCGTCTCTGGCTTTGCACTTAGAGAGAACCGAAAAATCTCAAAAACACATAAGGACCCAATGTTCGAATCTGAGTTTTTTACACGCACGAGCGCAATCCATTTCATCTCCGAACTGTGATAATGTTTGGGATGTTCAAGTGTGGACCTGCTGTCACGTGCCGCGTGCATCTCTCAATCTCCACACTCCAGGTCCGGTTTGGCTTCTCATTGCGAGCAGCCACACTGCCAGATCCAAGCTTTTATACCCCACGTATTCCTCACTCTGGAATTGTTAAATTTCCCAATGGACTTTGAAGATGTCACCGCGGGGACTCCCAGGGTTCTAGGCCACTGCTTAGATCTTTTTATGGCGCCGGACGAACAAAAGGTGCATTCATCTCTCTCCAGATCTGCCACACCCAATAAGTTTGCCTCGCACCCAGATATCCAGTTTTTCAGCTCGGTGAAGAAAAAACACCACTTTGCCTATCACAGCAGCAAAAGAGAAAACCCTGTGGGTGCTCTCTCAAGCACCGCGAGTCTGAAAAACACACCCAATTTCGACCCTTTCTCGCGTCCTTTGCTTCTTGCAAGACTCAGGTCCTATACTGCTCTCAACTGGGGTCTACCCTATTTCACCAAGGGCGAAAACAACCTCACAGAGCTCTTCTGTAGTGCCCATGGCTGGGTATGTGAACAAATCTCACTTCTCAATCCCTCCAAGAATACACTCCGGTGTACGGGCTGTAATCGTCTGTTGACTCTAACGTTCAATGCGATCGACCAGCAGCCACAGTCTGCAGCTTGTTACTTTGACATGGCCGACATCATTGAGCTCAATCTGATGCTCAGGGACCTGTACTTGCAGCAAGTAGAACTCACTGCCCATGAAAAGCTGTGCCCGTGGCGTCACTTTGCATGTCCTTTGGATGGCACTTATTACTTAACTCCACACATCGATGCCACGAACGATAGCTTGATCTCAGACTACTTGGCGCTTCTCCACAAGCTTTACACTGGGTTTGCCCTCGCAAGTCACTACACGCACGAATTGCTGGCGTTGGCGCCGCCCGAGGTCATGCTGGACTTGGGTGCGTTCATCAAGATCTCGAATCTGTGGCTCTTGAGTCGGTACTTCAAGGACTCAAAAGAGAACTTTGCGCCTTTGCTCGATAAATCACTCCCGCCTTGGGCATATGTCTTGGCTGCCATGGGCTGGTCCCTTGATGTGCAGGTCTTTGACAAGCTGTCCGTGCCTCTCCTTGTGTGTTCTATGTGCAATCAAAGGATTTTTCTTAGCACAGAAAATCTTGCAAATGGCTCTGGCAAGGAGTCTATTGTTCAGAATCAAGTCTTGGACCCTAATCTGAATGATCATCTGATTATAGAGCCACCTAATGATATCGAGTCACCTAATGATATCGAGTCACCTAATGATCCAAGTATCGAGCAAAAAGCCACGGCAAGCTCACCAGACGCTGTCTTGGACACTCGGAAAGTCTCATTATCTCCGGACCCTATGGACTATGAACATGAGGATAGTGCATATGCGTGTCACAAACCCTGGTGTTTTCTCATCAGCAAGTTTGGCGACAAGCTGTATTTTGATTACTTTCATGACATGCTCATTAATCTGGAAGAAAACATGAATCCAGAGGGTCAGTACCAGGAAAAAGCTGATGGGTTCCACGACACAAAATTGGCCGTGGAAAGCAGGGAATCCACAGATGTGCCACATAAAAAACGAAGTCTTGATATAGAGGCAGACCTTGCAAACTTTTCCAAGCTTCGCAAACTTTACTTCTCTGGTGCAGACTCGTGATCTGTCTGTTTCGAATGATGAGTGCTTGCGGAGTGTATTTATTCTCGTGTATAATGATCCTTGATTTTCCCTTCTAAATTTTTAACGATACCGTCGGCGCATATCTCACGCGTTGTTCAATGGAGTGCTAAAGTCCAAAATCTCTATGTAAGTTTCCTCCGTACCATGTCGGCTAGTCTGCACAGCGGCAACACATCGATCTTCGTCAAAGCTCACTTGCCATATACTGCCCGTTATGTCAGAGAGCAAATCCCTCACGAACTTACCTGTTTTTATGTCCCATAGTTTGAGCATTCTCTCGCTCCCACTCACAATTCTTAATCCGTCATGCTGGAAACACGTAATTGCACTATTGTGCCCCTTCAACTTGCTGAGGTTTTCACCTGTTTTCGGATCCCACACCCTAAGGGTAGAGTCCGCCGCTGCTGAAACGAGATACTTATCCGAAAGCTCGAGAAGCCCAACTAGAAGATTATGTCCTTCGAGCGAATAGAGCAATTTACCTTTCTCAAAGTCCCAGACGTTGATGGACAGGTCCATCGAGCCCGAAAAACACCTTTTCGTCTTAAAATTCATGGCAGTGGAGTATATCTTATCCGTATGTCCTTCAAGAACATGTTTACATCTCCCGCCTTTCTGCAAGTCCCATACCCTCACAGTCGTGTCGTAAGAGCCTGAAATTACAATGTTGCCGTAGCCAGTAACTGATCTGACTGACTGCGTGTGACCAGAAAGAATGCTCACTAGATATTGATTGTTGGGGTCCTTTGAGTCGTAAGTTTTTGTTTCCAAGATCTCGTCACCTTCGGGCTCTTCGTTATCGAGAGGAAGCTTCCAGACATGTAGGTTATGGTCTCTGGAGCCAGTGACTAGAAGGGGAACCTCCGGAAAAATGATCGGCTCGCCGTTGTCGTTCACGCCAATCTGTACAGGATGCAATATATCTAAGCATCGAACAGTGGATGTGTGTCCTCGAAACACGTGGGTACAGCGGCCGGTTCTGATGTTCCATACTCGCACATCACGATCCGTTGAGCCGCTCACAAGTGTGTTGGAGAAATACTTGAGTGCCCAGACTCCACCGTCATGGCCCTGAAGAAGTGTCGAGAGTTGTCCTGTTTTTGTGGAGTGAACATTTATCAGCTTACCTTCGATTCCGGTGATAACCTTCTCGTCATCGTGCTGAAGACAAGTCACAATATTGGAGCCATGCCCCGCAATACTGATTCTGCTAGGCTCGTAGTTTGGGTCCATCCATCTTCTGAAGATTAGATGGCGCTTCTTGTAAAGGAGTTGGGCGTGATTGATCTGGGTAAGAAACGGAGAAGGCAGTGCCCATTCTGCGAACAACTTTGCCGGATTCGCCAATTCGCGAGCGATGGCGGCCTCGCTCGTGAGCAAGTTGTCCCTCCGGAGTAGATAGCACCACAAGTCAGTATTACTCACTAAAGAGTGCCAGCGACGAGAGACCCGCGAAACGGCCAAAAGCGATTTTGCGTCCAAAAGCAGAAGCACATCGAGCGCTAGTTCGACTGGTAATACCGTCAAGATATCGTGGTTGAGGCTTTTTTGGATCGCGCCACAAAATGTCAGAAGCAGCAGCCTGTCCACACGTTGTAGAAGCTGATATATGAGATGATTTTTATTCTGCGCCAGCACAAACCCGCTCAAACCGAGAATCATATCAATAAGATCCTCTTGAGTTCCTGGCCGACGCTGAAGCTGGTTTTCCAAGGCGATTTCGGCAGGATCTTTTTCTTCTCCTATTGCCGATTGTATGGGCGAGGCCAGCGGCAGCGGAAGCACCAACTGCTGAGGGCTCTCCTCGATTTCCGAAACTGGCGATTTGGGCGAGTTTGACGGCGATTCAAGGAGTGTAGGAGTGCACGGGTGCACGTGGTCCTTGAGCTCTCTCTCACCACTTGAAGAATGTGGATTTGAAGAGTTATAAGACACCGGAATCGGGCCGTGGTTGACGTTTAGCGGTCCAGTCGCCGGCTGGTTTGGTTCAGCTGAGACAGAGTGTATTCCGGGCGTTCTAGACACTGTGAGCCGGCGCTTAGGTGGGTGAAACTGTCCATGTTGATTGCCAGCAGCGCTTTCACCATCGGTGACAATCATTTCGTCACCGGATTCGTTCTGGGACATGGCAAGTTCGGTGCTGCGCCCGTTCTGTAGAGCTCGGTAGCGTTTGCGGGATTTCTCAAGCACAGAGTCTGCTCGAGAAACCAGTGTATGCAGCTGTGGGGACGTACTTTGATTTGACAGCCAGCTATCTGCGATCCTCGCGCTCGGATCTTGTAGTTTTGTGTCGTATAATGGCTCGACGCCTAGTAAAGGATACGTGAGTGGATTACCTGACATACTTTTCGTGTTTGTACGGGGAAAACGGCACAAATTAATGAGTCAGCGGCAGACAGGCGTGGGTGCTTAAAGGGAGTCGTGATTTTTTTTGTGTTGACGCTATCAGAAAATTTGGAAAGTCTGACTTCAATCTTGAAGGTTTATTTATAGGCCTCAGACAAGAAAGTCAAGATACCTTGTGCTCTGTTGTGTGAAAAAGACAGGTGTATTTTTTGTGGATCTGGTTTGGAGGAAGACAGAGCGGATTTTCTAAGTGAGGCCTGAGTGTTTGGGCCCTTGGGGTACTCGTAAATGGGGAGCCCTCGGAGGTGAGGGCACTGGAGTCTCAACCTTTTTCCTAACCTCCGCTCGCTATCCATATAGAATGTCGTTTACAAACAATGTATTTTTTTTTTGGTATATGTGATTCTCTGTAGTTTATTATTCTATCCTTTTGGCTCTGCTGGTCTTATTTGTTGCCGTAATGACTTTGCTGTATTATTGCTTTTTAGTACGATATTTTTTGTTTCTCAAGCTCAACATGTCAGCCTTGTTTTCCATGCTCGCCCTCTAGTCGATGTGAGGCCCCACTTGGCCGCTACATTTTTTTTCCTTTTCTTTTACCTTTTTTCTTTTCTTTCCGTTCCACCTCATTTTTTTCATATCATTTTTTTAAAATTCATTTTATTTAATACTTTTCATATGTTGTATCGTTCAAAATGTATCTCGTCTTCATGCAAAAACCATTTGTTAAAACGGCCTTATCGCTTGGGCCTTCAAACGGAACCGTTTCTATAGTCTATAGTGGTCATGCCCAACAGCCGAAAATCTGGCTAATGGGCCTCCCCGTTCCCGAAGGCTCCTAATCCACGGAATGCACCAGACACGTGCAAGTTAACGCGAACCCATGCCCCCTTTCTAAAACGCGAAACGGGAGGTCTAGCCGGGAGACAGATAAGGTGATCATGCATTGGGCATTATTGTACTGGACTAGGGAAAGCAGGTTGTTTGCCTTTCTGATATTTATTGATTTTATTGGTGGGTATCAATACTTATTGATCTTTATTGTTGTCATGACTCGAAATTTACGTTATTGCCTTTTGTCTTTCCACTTGTTCCGTCTTATCGTACCTCTAAATTGTCGTTTTTTGGGATGTCTCCGAAGCAGACCCGGAGATTCGCAGATAGCTCAGGCCCAACAATAGTGAACGCCTATCAGATATGCGCGCAGTGAAATCTCGGGAGCTTTTTGAACGCAACTCGAAATATAACCGGAATGCCGCAGAGCTAGACTGAAGGAGTGTATGTCCGAGTTCATGTTTGTAAAATTGACAGAGTTGGATCTTGATTTTCACTCAAACATTATTTCTTGACTTTTTCATGAATATTTCTTCTCATCACTCATGATTTGACGTCGTAGAAAGGTTCTTTGAGAATTTGTAAAGTATGTCCAGTCCGTCAAGGCAACCTTGTTCAACACTTCCCATCCGAGATTCGAGTCACCAATTGCTTTATACATTTGCAGATTACGATTTTTTTTCATTATTACCTGCACAGAGTCTTGAACGTGGTTTAGTTTATTTCCTAGCTAGATTACTACTTACATCTTTACTCAGTGTTCTTGATCACAATTCCAGGCTGGCCAGGAACAGCAGCCTCAATCACCTTGCCAGTGGCAGTGATCTCAACATTCTCGCCCGTAGCGAGATCCAAGCCCTGTTTGCTTCCGTATGGGAACGAGACAACCTGAAGTTTCTCGATCTTGATAGTAGTTGTAGAGTTTTGAATGATGTCCACTACCTTTTGCAAAAGCTCTCCCTCGTCGAAAGTCAACTTTCTGTTGAAAACAGTCTTGGGGTCTTCCTTGGCCAATCTTTGTTTCAAGAAATTGATGAAAGGCATGGCTCTCTTCATATCTTTACCCACGCTCTCCTTGATCACCTTGTTGTCGTTCAATGTATGGCTCTCGAACAACTCTCTGACGAGCTCAATGTACTGGTCTTGCCATTCTGGGAAAGATGTAGACACGAGCAAGGTCAACGCAGCTGGTTTGGAAGCGTCGACTTCGGCCTTACCCTTTTTGGATTTCAATACAACACTCTCGGCGTCACGCACAGCTCTGGCCAACTCCTTGACATACTCCAACGAGTCCAACAATCCTTGAGAAATAGGTTTCGAGGCTCTTGGGAACGCCGCGGTCTGCACGGAGCCGTCCTTCTCCAAAACTTCCTTGTACAAGTACTCGGCAAAGTGGGGAGCGACTGGGGCCAACAACAAGGCTTGCAACTCGATGTACTTGAACACCAAGTCCTTGTGCATGGTCTTGACAGAGTCTCTGTAGTAGTCTCTGGCAGTTTGGAAGTCAAACAAGCCAAACTTAAGCGCGCTCTTGTAGTTTGTGAGAGAATATTGCTCATAAGCTTGCTCCACCAAGTGGTTCATCTCGTTTTCAAACGCAAAGTCGAAAAAAGACTCAAGGTCACCTGATCTCAACGAATCTTTAGAAGCCTTGATCTCCTCACACCATTCCTTGAGCGTGGTCAAACGTAAAATAGCAGCGTTAGCATTAGACTCGTCGAAGTTAGCGTCTTCCACGGAGTCACCAGCATCGGCCAATGCAATTCTAGACGCGTCAGCTCCAAACTTCTCGACGATTTGTTGCAAAGTCAAGAAGTTTCCGGTCGACTTGGACATCTTGGCGTTGTTCAACATCAAATGACCATTGGCTCTGATACCTCTTGGCCACAGTCTCTTGGGGAACAAAGCCACGTGTGTGTAGATGAAGAATGTCAAGTGGTTTGGAATCAAGTCCTTACCCGAAACTCTGATGTCAACCGGGTAGAAGTACTCGAACTCTCTTCTAATCTCCTTCAATTGCTCCACAGGGATGTTGGTCTTGATGTCTTCACGTCTGGTGAAAATGTAGTCGAATACCTCGTCAGTCATCTGCTCAGGCTTGATGTCGAACTTACCGCCCACCTTGCCGTAGTAGTCCGAGTGCAAGAAGCGGGCAATGGTGTAGTAGGCCATGTACACGGTCGAGTCTGACAAGGACTCGATCAACTGGGAGTCGTCCCAAGGGCACTTAGTTCCCAAACCGTATGTTCTAGTGAGTGCCCAGTTCTTCAACCAGTCCAACACGGACTCAAAGCCGTTTCTGGTCTCCTTCGTGAAAGTCTCCATGTTGGCAAGACACTCCAAGGCTTGGTTCTTCCACTGCTCTTCACCATAATCGATATACCACTGGTCCTCCAAGGACACAATACACTCGTCGCCCGAACGGGACATGACTGGGCCCTCAGGCTCGTTGTATACAAATGCGACACCCTCGGCTATCATGTCTGCCTTCACCTTGGGCTTGGCTGCCTCGACCTTCTCGCCCTTGTACTTACCAATGAGCATGGTACCGTTGTAGAAGCCCTCCTTGTAAGAAAGCTCCTTAGCCTTGGCCAATTGCACAGCGTCCTTTGGCGACTGGATCTTCAAGTCGTTCACCAAAAACTCCGCACACTTGTCTCCGAATTTCTCCGTGCGGATGATGGGCACGACTTCGGTCTGGACCCAGTCCTTCTCGATCTTATAGTACTCGGGCTTGTTGGCCAAGTCCTTAGTGGTGATAAAATCGTCCGGAGAGTCCGAAGGCACACAGGTGACCACACCAGTACCCTTGTTGGCCAAGATAGTGTCCATTGGAAGCACCCTCAAGTCCTTCAAGACGGCCGATGGAGGGCTGATTTTCGAGCCGACAATGGCCGCACCGTTGATCCGTAACGCGGCGGTGTAGTCGCCTCTCACAGGGGTCAACTTCTGGTAGCACATGTTCTTGAAGGCACGCTGGGTGGTGATGTAGTAGACACCGTCGGCGGCCTTGAACACGCCATAGTCGATCTTGGGAGACACAAAACAACAGGACTGCCCGTACATGGTCTCGGGTCTCAAGGTGGCTGCAACCAAGAAGACCTTGTTCTTGGAAAGGTCGAAGTTGTTTTCGGCAAACACCTGTTGGGCGCCAGGAGCAAACTCCGTGACCTCGATTTTGATTCCTACATACTCCTGTGGGTTGATACCCTCTCCCGACTGTCTGTCGTGGTCCAAACAAGCCTGGCCGTCCTTTTCGGAATAGATCGTGTAACGCTCGCCAAACTTGATCTTGCCCACGTCCTTCAACCGGTTGATTTGCCAGCGCACAAACGCGTCGTAGTACGCGTTGGCAGGGGTCGTGACCATGGATCTTCTCCAGTCGACTCTGCCGCCGAAAGCGGTCACGTCTTTTTGCACCAAGGGAGGGAAGTGCTCAAGCCAGTGCTGTGGGCCTGCAAACGCGGCAACCTCCTCTTTACTAAGACCCAATTGCATCATGATCTCAAACTGATACTTGCCTCTGCCTTGTTTGGCAGCGGCCTTTGACTTCTTGGCAGTAAACTTGGTGATATCTTCCTTCTTGGCCTGTTCTTTGGGCGCCTCGGCCTCTTCCTCACCATCGTCCGCTGGAACACCAGAAAAGTCTGCGCC